>CAUYQG010150021.1:0-11903 GCA_963574415.1 Tarsius wallacei | reverse complement strand
ACCCGCTGGGCTCCGGCAATCCTTCCGCCTCAGCCTTCCAAGTAGCTGGAACTATAGGCGCGCGCTACCACACCCGGCTAATTTTTTGATTTATTGTAGTGATGAGGTCTTGCCAAGTTGCCCAGGCGGGTCTCGAACCCGCAGACTCAGGCAATCCACTCACCTCAGCCTCCCAAGGCGCAGGATTACAGGCTGAGCCACCGAGCCCGGCTGTAAAAACATATTTTAAATATCATCACCATTTGTCACAGAAGCAAGTGGAGAAAAACTTGTCACCAAGAGCTTGTACTGAAATAACCGGCCCATGGGGTCATTGTAGCCAAGTGGCACAAATATCATTCGTTGTAAACCAAAATCTCTGTAAGAAAAGGTCCTAGATGAAGAGTAGAACAACAAAGCCAAACAAAAAAACCGGCTTGCAGTCCTGGTTTTGCCATGCAGTTCCTGGCATCCTTGGACAAGTCACCCCTCTGGGTCCCGATCTCCTAGTTCACAGAATGACAGGTCAGATCATATATTGTTCTCTCCCTTCCTGTCCATCTTATAAAGATAGATTTTGATGGAGAGAATGTAGAGTGGAGAGCTTTTGGAGAAAGCTAAGTCAGGAGATTTTTACGGGGTCATACGATCCTAAACACTGCATTGAAAACCCAGGTCACTCAACTTTATCTGACACTTTTATCCGCAGACATTTCCTGGGACATTACAATGTGTGCAAATTAGCTAATGTAACTGATTTCTTGTCTGGATTGTGAAAAGCACTCTTGTTACAGTCACACCTCATACATCTTAACAATGAAATGCCAACTCCTAATTGTCACAAGCTGTTGTGATGGGCTCAGATGGTGATCTGAGACTTGATATCCTCAACGACTTAAAAATATGTATTACTAACTTCTCAGGTTATGTATTTCTCCCCATTCCCGACCCTCCCCTCCAATATTTTAATTAAACCTATCTATTCATAGCATGTTTTGGCAGTCAGAGATCCAAACAGATGACATAAATATGTGATCACCATAAATATGAGGGGACGGGATTGATGAAACTGCCCATTGCTTGCCAAAAATATTTGACCCTTCTCTCCAGATTGAGGAATATAGCACGTAAGCATATGTAGAGATTCAGTGTCTGCACGTATTTGGAGTCTTGTTTATTTAACCACAAAGTTGCTCTCATAAGAAACTAATATTTGCCATTCAAGTAAGATAAAATTGGAATAATTCCTCACGGTTCTTTCTAATCATACCAGACTGTCACCCCAATGAGGTCTTATTAAGTAACAAAGTATTTTGGCTCATTCTGCAATTTCTTACTGGCTTAAAAACTATATTGCAAGTTATTAATACTAAGCATCAGATGAACAATGTTTTCAGCGATATGTGAAAAAAGTCTTTGCTAGCTGATTTAAGCTTACATGTCTCAGTGCTACGGCATAAAACGACATCAATTAGGAAGCATGTGATGCAAGTATACTTACTAACAGCAACAATAAAATCTTTGTGCAACTTGTATGTCATCAGTGGTTCTGCAAGACATCTAAAACAAAAGAAACAGACGTAGTGGGATGGTGGTAGATTTTTCTCCCCCCAAATTTTCAGTGTTTAAGAATTGGGTGACTATTATTTGTCAAGTAAAAATAAAATAAGATAGCAAATAAGTAAGCAGGTAAGTAAATGGACAACTTGAATGATTCAGTAGTATGATCAAGTTTCAGTAGCGGGGCTCTAGGTAGTCCTAAAATGCAGACCTCAAAGATGTCAATGCCCCCTGGTACTTCTAGCCATGATCGTATTAAAAGGGAAGACTGGGAAGTCATTTTTCAGCTGTGAGAACTACTGACCCCAGGAACAAACTCTTTTCAGATATGGGAACAATTGTTAAGAAAACAAAAACAAAACAACTTTCCTTTTCAGCTTGATATTTAAAAAATATATATATTAAAATCCCACATGAAAGTTTTATATGAAACAAAGCAATCCTAATTCTATATTCATAAAATGTTACAGCCTTTTATTATGAAAAAACCAAGTATGAGTTCCAGAACACTAAGGAAATTAAGCTAAGGAGTAAGGCTTGAGGACACAGACTCCATGAAATCACGTGGTTACTACCCAAGATGGCTATTACCTAAGAGATCACATCTAAAGTACCAGGAGTTAAACCTTCCTCACCTGAGGTAGTTTTTCAGCCCACTTGTAATTGTCTTATTGTCCCATAGTTCAACATCAATGTCAATATCAGGAGGAGATTTTGGAGCTGGAAAGAATATAAACAAGATGTTTCAATTGTGCAGTTCAAAATAATACTTAAGCCATTATGAACGTGGATACAAACATAAGTAGGTCAAGAAAGAGAGGTCTTCATTTCTTAATATTCCAACAGAGCTAACATTAGGATGATTGTTTGTGTGATTTGGTAAAAAGTTCACCCTGATACCAAACCTCCACAAATCTTGTTAAATGACGGTCTCCCAAATCAAATGATTGCTAATTACTAACATGACAGAGCACTTACCATGTACCCAGCATGTTTTTTAGTGCTTTACAGAGATGGACATATTTAATCCTCACAAGTCTTAAGAGCCAGGCACTATTATTATCCCTATTTTCATAAATGAGGAAGCTGAGACACAACCGGGAACCAGGCATCCGATTATATCTCTAGCTTACCAAAGGACACGAGACAAAAATCCAATATTATAAAAAGACGTCCTCAGATTGTTTATCTATTATAACTGAACATTAAAGGTGAAATACAAATATTAACTTTACATATTATCTGAAAATACTCAAAGATAAGTCTATATCTAGACTATATCTCAAATAAATCTATGACGTAAATGACTCACAAGAATACAAAAATTACTCAAGTAACTTGCTTCAGCCGACACTTACAAAATATGGTGTTCATGAATTTTTGAACTTTGGAGTTCACGCCTCCTATCCGGTAGAGGCCCAGAATGGTGATGCCTAATGGGAAGGAAAAATCACAAGAAAATGGCTTGAGACACAGGCTCGCAAGTACAGAATGTTAAAAACTCAGACATATGCCTCCACTGAATTTGAAAGCTACTTATCCAATTTTGCAGTCTAACTTTAGCAAACCTACCCTGGAAACGCTCATCAGACATATATTTCTCAGAGCAGACACTGAACAGTGATTGGAAAGTCTCTGAAGATCTTCAAAGCGGCAAAGTATAGAGCTGCCTAGTCACCATTATTCGAATATAAAAAAGCATCAAAGACGGGAAGGGATGATTAACATTCTGCATCTTCTGTTTCTTCAGTCATGGAGTCCTTCTGCATGGTCAACAGTTCTAGGGCATTCACGTCTTCAATTTAAAGGTGAGGAAGAAGACTGGGAATTCGAGAAACCTGCTTGACTTCTCAAAACTTCTAAGTGGCAGCACTAAAATCTAAATATAAGTTCGTAGAACACCAGAGCTCAATTTGAGTTTTGCTTTTGAAAAATTTTCCTGGAAGTGACAGTCTCACATCTAACTGGAGTGGACTTCCAGAGAGAGGTCGTGAGCAGAGTGGGAGAGGGGCCAAAATTGTGGCAGTGACTGAAATCACTAAGAATATAGGGAGGAAGGAGAATGACGACAAGTTCCTGAGGAATTTTACTCACTTCTTCAATGCTTGAAAAAAATAAAACAGAGGTGCTTACAATAATAAATAATAATCAGTGTATCAGTAAGAGGGAGGCTATATTAGAAAAAATTATTAAGAAGAAGTATGTCTGTGGCCGGGCTCGGTGGCTCAGCCTGTATTCCCGCGCCTTGGGAGGCTGAGGTGAGTGGATTGCCTGAGCCCGCGGGTTCGAGACCCGCCTGGGCAACTCGGCGAGACCTCATCTCTACCATAAATCAAAAAATTAGCTGGGCGTGGTAGCGCGTGCCTGTAGTTCCAGCTACTTGGAAGGTGGAGGCGGAAGGATTGCTGGAGCCCAGCGGGTCGAGTCTGCAGTGGCCGGGAGTGGCCACTGCACTTCAGTCTGGGTGACGGAGTGAGACTCCCACTCAAAAAAAAAAAAAAAGAAGAAGAAGTATGTCTGTGGCCTGGTCTTTAGTAAAGTGAAGTTCAAGGTATAGCTATTTGTACACTGACATACTTTATACGTTTATCTCTCTCTTAAAACTGATCTCATGCTAATGACGAAACACACCTTCGTTTTCGACCCTGAGAGGTTTCTACCAAAGACCGACAGACGACAGAAACGCCACAGCTGTCAGGGTACACTGACCTCTTGTTTCCACAGCTTGGATGCACTTTCTCACAAAGTTGAACCCGGCTTCATTCAAGTACACTGAAAGTAAGAGAAAGGTCACACTGTTTACGTGGAACTTGCATCCCCCTTCCACTGGCTCTGTTCACTGTGCCTTCATGACTGCAGCGCCGTGGTTGTTACCGAGTTTATCGAACACGTTGGTTAGAGGTTGACTTTTTATTTGGGGATACAAATTGAAGAGGGACGTTCATCCTCAGTTATTACTTCAACCTGCTGACTAAGGACAGATCCCTCATGGAAAGTACATTACACCGACCTCACCCATTTTTCCTAAAACTAACATGATGCTTCACTCCATGTTTTCTTCAGATCGAGGCAAATGTGCTAAGAATAAACCTTTACTGTGTGTTGAAAACTAACATAAAGCCTTTTGCATATTTTTTTTCCCATAGGATTCTCACGAGTTAGAGAGAAAGTTCTGCAATATTAAGATGATTCACCAGGTTGCTGCCAACTTCTCTCTGTTCTAAGCTCTCAAGATTCTAACCCAGTCTCCTGATTCCAAAGCCAGTGCTCTCTCTGTTACCCATATTTAAAATAATCTGAAACATGTTTCATCAGTCCACGAAAAGTCCCCAAGAGAGCTCACATTATGAAATAGCAATTTATTTTCCTTTTTGGGGGCTAGATTTTCTTGAGATTTATTCTAATTTTCTAAAGGTTTTGGGCCAGATCAAATTAGATTACTTAGTTAAAGAGAGAGAAGTTAATTTAAGAATACCAAGTAACACCAAGAGGAAAAGCTCAGTTTTTTTGGACTATTGTACAGATTTTTATCATATGAAGTGGAGATATGCTATTTTTCAGTATTCTCAAGTAATCAATGAAAATAATTCAAATCAATAAAAATTTAAAACTGGCTTTCATGTAAAGATGGTGGATTAACACATTCATGTAGCTAAACATATATAGACAAAAAAATACATATAAAGAAAACAATAAAAATCAGAAAGGGTAACAGCAATAGATTAAAAACTTTGAAAAAAATCTCAGAAATAGCAAGCCGGTGAAACTGAATTGATTCACAAAAAGGTTTGAAAAATCTGTGACTTGCACTATTTACAATAGCAAAAACATGGAACCAACTCTACTGACCATCGAAAGTGGACAGGATAAAAAAACATGTGATACATGGACACAATGGAATATTCTGCAGTTACAAAGAAAGACAAACATCATGGACTTCTCAGCAAATTGGATGGAATTGGAGACAATCATTCTTAGCGATCTATCACAGAAACAAAGAACTGAGTACCACATGTTCTCACTCATAAGTGGGACCTGAACATTTATAGCACAAAGGAGGGATGGGGGTGGGTGGGAGGATGTAACGACACAAAGGGTATCTGGTCCTAAACCGGGGTGGGGGCGGGGTGGGGGGCTGTGAGAACCAGCTGGGGGCCCAAACTTCACCTGCACACACATTACTTATGCGCCCAATCCTGTTTTGTACCCTGCATCTTTACAATAAAATTAAGTAAAATAATAATAACAATAATAGAGTGACAGATAAACAAATAAAAACAAGGTATACACACACAGACAGACAGACACACACACACACACACACACACATATAATCTGTGACTCCAAGACTAAAGATGCTGCCATGAAAGGAAACATCACAGAGTGACAGATAAACAAATAAAAACAAGGTATACACACACAGACACACACACACACACACACATACACACACACACAATCTGTGACTCCAAGACTAAAGATGCTGCCATGAAAGGAAACATCACAGATTATCGGGTGAAAACAGGAGTCTACAGGACAATAAGGCCTATTGTCTTAAAATGTAAAAAGTTGAGGGTGTGTTTCTATTTTCCTAAGAAGAAACTCCATAAAGATCTACGTGCACTGTTGGTACAGAGAAAGCGTCAGAAGATAGACATTGTCATTTTTATTCACTAGACTTTGGGATTATTTGATATTTTTAAAAACACATGTGTTTAGTACTTTAAAAATAATTTCAGTACTCTAGAAATAAAAGTGCCTAAACTAAAATATGTATTGCCATCAAGAGGGACTGGCTCATTCATTTCCTCATCCCCGGAGCCCTGGGTCAAGAGAACAGAACTCAGCGAAGGCTTTGAATGAACTCAGCACACAAGCACGAATGGCCAGTCAACAAGCATCTCATCAGAGCACAGCTGATGACCTCCAAGAGAGAGGCGTTTTCTTGGATACCAAGAAGCTTGCTTGCTTCCAATAACCCAGCATGCCAAGCATAAAACTGTACATTCAAATATTTAAAAACATTTACTAAATATAGGAAATGGGTGGGATGGAAAGGTGAGGAATCACTTAATTTTCATTTTTAACCACTACAAAAAAATGAGACAAGAAAATGTAATCATAGGTAAAAAACAAGATACTAGCTTTCTTAAAAATACCGATTAAAACTGCAAGTTCCTGACATTTAAAATGTTTGGTACTTGAGGTCATACTGCTCTGCTTTTCAGTAAAAGAGATTTATTAAGAGAAAGAGAAAACCATTTTTTAAAAATTTCAATACAACTTGCTTCTGGCAAAATGAATGAAGATAGCTGTAATACGTTAAGATCAGAATTTCTTTTGTAAGCATTCATTTTAAGGAAAACAGGCAATAACCAGGCTATAACTCAAAGGTGTACCGGGATATTTCGCAGTAATATTCCAGGCTTTTCTAATAAGCGGACATCACAGGCTCATTATGTAGAAGAAAATCTTAACGGAGAGTCAGTCTGATGCCAGCTCCTTCCATGGGTGCTGCTGGCCTGATGAATTCCATGGATCCCGTGCTTAGCTCTCTCCATATGAGTAAACACATTAGCCACCCATTCGGAGAGGAAGAAAAATATACCCATATACATCTATGGGTTTTTGTGTGTTTCCTTGGACCAACCTTGTCTCTGACTG
The DNA here is from genome assembly GCA_963574415.1 of Tarsius wallacei. Classification (NCBI taxonomy): domain Eukaryota; kingdom Metazoa; phylum Chordata; class Mammalia; order Primates; family Tarsiidae; genus Tarsius; species Tarsius wallacei. The sequence continues at coordinate 4,700 of CAUYQG010150021.1, read as the reverse complement.
GAAGAGTATACAGTTCCCCGGTCCACGATGGTAGCCAGCCTTGTTCACAGCCAGGCACACCTAGGGTCGGCTCCCGGCTGGTACCACTGCTCTGTTTATGAGCTCAAGTTCCTCCATTTACGAAATGAAGAAAGTCAACCAGACATAAGCTAAACAGCTGCATTAAGATTAAGTCAAGCCACTCGAAGCCCTGAAGAGCGCCTAACAATGAACTCGCCCAATTCAACACCAGTTTCTGTCTCCCTCTGTTCCTGTCCACACGTCACTGCTATTCGAAGGAAAACAGAAGAAATGATCAGAGCAGCCAGTCGTAAGGCCTAACCAGATGACAGAGGGCAATTCCTCCCCGCTTCTTAGAGTGATTCTGAGCTCTCGGGGTCTCGGTTTCCTCGTGCACAAAATAAGGATAACAGTAGATCTACTTCACAGCGCTGTTTAAAGAGGAAATAAGTTAACGTGTGTGGAGCTCCTAGGAGAGCGTAGGGCTTGGTGTACAGTACGTGCCATGGAGTGTTATCCATCATCATCATCATCATCTTCATCACTGTCATCATCATACTAGACGAGAATGTAAATCTATGCATAGGAAAATGTCACGAGAAAGGCATTCTCTGTGCGTGGCTAAAAATCATGGGGACTTGATGGATTGTCCGTCAAGAGTGTTGTTTTTCAAAGAGGCATACTCCATCACTCATTTTAAAAGCATTTGGGGCTGGAGTAATGACCTGTTTCTTCAAATATACATAAACCAGTCGTAAACCAGGCAGGCCCATGAGCCTAGCTGGCCGCTGAGAAAAATTACAAGTGGGGTACTAAGAAATGTCCCCATGTGCTCATGATACGTCAATGCGTCATGATGAACTAATATATCCTCTCACTGGAACCGAGCAGATTGCAGCAGACTGAAATCACTGTCTACCCACATTTGCCGTCCTCCCTGAAGGAAGATAATATTCCTCAGCATCCCTGAAACCAGGCATGGTCATGTGACATGCACCAACCAATGAAATATAAATAGAAGTGACATAGGCTGGGTGCGGCGGCTCAAGCCTGTCATCCAGCACTTTGGGAGACCGAGATGAGAGGACAGCCTGAGCTCACAGGTTCGAGAACAGCTTGGGTGCCTTGGCAAGACCTCATCTCTATAATAAATTTAAAAAAAAATTAGCCGGGCGTGGTAGCACGTGTCTGTAGTTCTGGCTACTTGGAAGGCTGAGGCGGAAGGATCGCCGGAGTCCAGCAGGTCGATACTGGGGTGGCCGTGAGCGTGCCACTGCACGCCAGCCTGGGCGACAGAGTGAGACTCTGGCTCAAAAAAGAAAAAAAAGATAGAAGTGACATATATGTTTTCACCCCATGGACAGTAAGTGTCATTACGTGGCTCGCCATTTTCTTTTTCCCTGGCACAAGTTCCACAATGACAGAGGGAGGCTACGCTATCAGATTGAATTCTACTGTGAAAACGATGTCAGAGAGCCACCGCTGACCACGCACATTGGACATGGGCTCTAAACAAGAAAGGAACCCTGGCAGTGGTAAGCCTCTGAGATTTGAGGATCACCTGATACCATAGCATAACCTGGCCGGTTCTGACTGGATGATGTATCACTTAAACAATTCGCCGTGGCAGAAAGGACTCCCCCAAATAACGCCAACCCCACACAACTAACGTTTCCTCCCTTGAATGGGTATACATCCCCCTTGACTACCGACTTGTCGATTCCCGCAACAGAGGCCACGAGGAACAGCAGGGGCAGCGCCCGTTCACGGAGGCTTGGCAAAGCACGAGTTCCAGGGCATCCGTGACAGCGACACTTCAGCTCCCAGCGGTTCCCGCTGAGGCCTGAGAAGAGGGCAACGTGGCTTCGACAATTTATCTCCTGATGAAAGATGCAGGCACAAGGAGGGTTACTTCTGGGGGTGGCCGGTGCAAACACTGTCTGAAATGGAAAATGGGAAATTTTCCAAAGCCGGGAAGGGGTTTGCTACACTTATTTGTCAGTATTCATGAGAATTCAACTCAAATGGGTTCCCTGCAGCCTAAACAAAAAACAAACAACTGGGCACTCCTTTGTGTTCAGAGGAAACGTCCACGGAAAGGGTTATTAGTAAGTCAGATTGCACCATTTCAAAGGCTGATCGTTTATCCTAAGTCTCCTTCAGGGGAGAACAAGATACTCCTGGTGAAACAGTTCAAAGAGAAGGATACACAGTCCGCATGGGAGAAATATGGATTGTCGAATCAGGGCTGGGTGCCCGGCCCACAGCAGGCAGCCAACGCACAAGGACGGACCGATGGCCTCTGGTTACCGGTATCGGGCTTGCTCACATACTCTCTCCGATGAATGCTACACGGGTTAGGACTGATCGGCTGCCGAGTTACATTTGCGAGCTCTTCCCCGGTTCCAGACCTTACCCCAGCCCCATACCTCCCTGTTTTAGAGAGGAGCGGAGGGACATTTCGATGACAAGTATGCTCAAGTTCCCACGAAATGGAATTCTGTAATATTAATGATACTTGGCCTTCAAGGGTGGGGATAGAGGCACAAGACATATTAACTTAATGAATACAATATATTCAATCAAAAGTTAAGTCTAGATATTATCTTTTCCCCTCTGGAAACTGTTCAGGGCTATAGCTTTTATTGAAACCTAAATGAAGTCCTCATAAAGCAGCTGAGTAACACAAAAGCGATGAATCTCAACAGAATTCAAACAGTCACGATGGAAAAAAAAAAAAAAAGAATAGCTTTCCATAGAGCTAACAGAGCCAAAGTCCTTGTACCTTTGATTTCCTAGCAATTCAAAACCTAGCGTGGCCTTACAGATGCAATTGACTTGGCCTTCCGGTACATTCCCAGGGCTGGCAAAACAAAGCAACACTTGTCTTTATGACTAATAACTAATAGCAAACGGTACGTGAACTGAAATTAGCAGAAAAAGAAATGAGTGGGTGTCCTGGTGTTCCTGACACCCACCGGACCTCTTCTCTTCTCCCTGGGATGAGCAGTTCACTCTCTACAACCCTGGCCCTAAGTGTTTCCTTCGTCCTGCCCTGCCCGTGAAGAGCACTTGAGCTGGGACCCTCTTCCTGGGACTCTGTGATAGAAACAAAACTGCAATTGATCAAAGGTCTTGGAGAATCCAGTGAAGGAGGAGGGTGTAACCCTAGGATTAGGGACATGAGAGAACTTCCTGAACGAAACTATCTAAACAGCAGGGTGAAGCCAAGAACATTCGTGACACGTGGTCATTGCCTGGGATAAGAAGAATGAGCTTTATTCCCGTGTTTATAGCTGGAAAGAATACATCCCCAGGCACACGTGGGACAGTCACCGAAACACATTTAGAGATGTTGGGGACTTCAAAAGTATCTTTTGTTCAAATCTCTTTAATTTTGTACAGAAGGACTGAGTGTGAGGTGACTTTGCCATTACACAGGGAAATGGTGACTCTGACCAGCGAAAGCATCACTTGAAAAGGGCTTCCTTTTTCTTATTCACAATACCAAAGCAGAGTAGGTACGCAATGGAACAATGCTGAATGAATTGCATGAGAGAATGAGACCTAAATACCTTTCCTTTCATAGATCTCATGTTCTCTGGTCCCAGGGTTGAAGGACCAGCTGAAAGTCACTTCACAAAACTCATATTTGAGTGGGACAAGTTTCAGGGCCCCAAGACGGAATGCCAGAGGACGAAAGCCTGGAAGAAATGTTAACTGCCTTTGCCCTTGTTAATGGCTAGTCCCAAGATGGAGGTCTTGGGATGGAGAAGATATGTCAAGGCCAGGCTTGGTGGCTCAGCCTGTCATCCCAGCACTTTGGGAGGCTGAGGCGAGTGATTGCCTGAGCCCACAGGTTCAAGACCAGCCCCAGCAACTTGGCAAGACCTTGTCTCCACAATAAATAAATAAAAAAATTAGCTGAGTGTGGTGGTATGCACCTGTGGTTCCGGCTACCTGGAAGGCTGAGGTGGAAGGATCGCCGGAACCCAGCAGGTACACGCTGGGGCGGCTGTGAGCGTGCCACTGCACCCCAGCCTGGGCGATGGAGTGAGACTCCAACTCAAAAAAAAAGGTATGTCAAAGAAGATAATCTGTTCCCGTGAGAGATGAGTTCGAGTGACTGAATTATGAAGGACCTATTTGTGAGCTACTTCTTAACAAAATGTCCCCAGTAGCAGAGCTTGGAATGGTTTAGCTATAACCTTCATTGAACGGCATGTGTTTGGGCACTAGTTACAATGAGCAACGTATTTGTGGACTCAATATCCTGTAACTGACCACTACCGTCTTTTTTTATTTGATTCTTTTTCAAAAAGGTGATTCCAACTTTCCTTCTCTGTTAAAGTACACAAATCTCACCTACGGCATCGATACTCTGAAAATGGTAAATCAAGACTAGCCACAGAGGAGGGAGACTCGCATGTTAGGCTTACAAAGATCTTACCCTACAGTCCCAGCACAGTTTTACTCTTTATTCCAGGGCACAGGTTCTAGGTGTAGTCACAGCATGGCTCTGTTTTATTTTATTTTATTTTTTTATTACAAAGACGTGAGGTACAATTCAGGGTTAGGTATACAAACATTGATTATGCAAGTACCCTTGTTGATGAGGTATGCCCCTCCCTCCCCTAGCAGTTTCCCTCAACTGCCAATCCCATCCCCTCCCACAGTTTTTTATTGAACAGTAAAATATA
>CAUYQG010150020.1:0-40860 GCA_963574415.1 Tarsius wallacei | reverse complement strand
ATACTAACTGATAATTTCGAATAATTATCTTAAAGACGTTGAGGAAACTGTAAGAAAGCATAGAAAGAAAGTTAAATAAAATTTTAAAAACATTTTATGAGCAAAATGAAAAGTGTAAAACAAAGAAGCATGCCGGGCTCGGTGGCTCAGCCTGTAATCCCGCGCCTTTGGGAGGCTGAGGTGAATGGATTGCCTGAGCCCGCAGGTTCGAGACCCGCCAGGGCAAGCAAGACCTCATCTCTACAATAAATCAAAAAATTAGCCGGGCGTGGTAGCTCGCGCCTGTAGTTCCAGCTACTTGAAAGGCTGAGGCGGAAGGATCGCCAGAGCCCAGCAGGTCAAGGCTGCGGTGGCTGGGAGTGGCCACTGCACTCCAGTTTGGGTGACAGAGTGAGACTCCAACTCAAAAAAAAAAGCAGAACTTTTAAAGATAAAGACTACAATATCTCAGTGAACGTGGTTGCTCACAACTGTAATCCTAGTACTCTAGGATGTCAAGACATGAGGACTGTTTGAGTTTAGGAGTTTGAAACCAACCTAAGCCACATAGCAAAACTTTGTTTCTACAAAATTAAAAAGAATAAGCTGAGTGTGGTGTCACATGTCTGTAGTCCCAGCCAATTGGGAGGCTGAGGTAGAAGGATTGCCAAAACCCAGAAGGTTGAGTCTGTAGTGAGCTGCGATTGTGCCATTGCCCTCCAGCCTAGCTGACAGAGTGAGATCTTGACTCAAAACAAACAAACAAACAAAAAACTACAATACCTGATGTGAAAAATTCAATGAAAGCTTCAACAGCAGACTTGATCAAGCAGAAGAAAGGATTAGTGAGCTTTGAGATAGCACATTTAAAATTATCTAGTTAGAGAAGCAAAAAAAATCAGAATTTTAAAAAATGAATAAAGCCTATAGGAATTACAGAACACCTTCAAGGGAAGTAACATTTGCATGGAAATTTCTAAAGAAGAAAACAAGACAAAAAGGCCTAAAAAGTATATTTAAGAAAATAAAGGCCCCAAAATTTCCAACTCTGTGGAAAGATCACAATATCTAAGTACAGGAAACCAGAATTTGCCAATAAAATTCAACCCAAAAAGGATACCAATATACACCAAAATATAGCATAATCAGATTATCAAAAATCAAAGACCATAAAAGAATATTGAAAGCAACAAGATATTTAAAAACATATCACATTCAAGCAACAATAAATATTTCAGTGGATTTTTTCAGCAGAAATCTTGTAGACCAGAGGAAAGTAGAATGATGTATTATAAGTGCTAAAGAAAAAGCAAGCAAACAAACAAACAAAAACACCTGCCAATCAAGAACTTTACCCGGCAAAGCTGTACTTCAGAAGTGAAGGAGAAATAAAAACATTCCCAGACGAACAAGAGCTAAAAGAATTAACCACCCTTGTAAAGACTGGATTTACAAAAATTATTAAAGGTAATTCTTTAAAATCAAACAAATGACTGCTAACTAATAGTACAAAAAAATTGAAAGTAAAAAACTCAATCTGATAAAAACAATACATAGTCATACACAGAATTATCTAATATTGAAAGGTGGTATAAAGCAATATTATTCATACTAGGAGGGTCAAAAGGCAAAACTGTTAAAAACAGCTGGATCTATAATAAGTTGTTAAGGAATACAAATTAAGAAAACAAATATAAAATGTGACATCAAAATAATAAAATGTGAGGGTAGGAGTGAAGATGTAGAGTTCTTGTATGTGACTAAAGGCAAGTTACTACCAGGTTAAAATAGCTTATTCTAAGGATGAGATATTTTAAGTAAGCCTCACGGTAATCACAAATTTTAAAAAAATCTATGTTAGTTGCACAAAATGTAAAAATAGTAAATTCAAAGCATACATAAAACAAACTACAAAGGAAAACAGCAAGAGAGGTATTAAAAAACAAACGACATAAAACTAATCAGAAAATACATTACAAAATGACAGTGGCAAGTTCTTACTACTTTGAATGTAAATTATTGAATTCTCCAATAAAAAGACATAGAGTGACTGAATGGATAACAAAACAAAATACAACACTATGTGGCTTACAAGAAACTCACTTTATTAGCAAGGACACACATAGACTGAAACTGAAGGTATAGAAAAAAAATTATTCCATGCAAATGGAAACCTAAAGAAAGCAGGAGTAACAATATATGTATCAGACAAAATAGACTTTAAGTCAAAAACTATACAAAGAGACAAAGAAGGTCAACATATTACAATAAATGAGTTAATTCACCAAAAAGATGTAATAATTTTAAATATGAGGGAATTTCAAAGAGTTTGTGGGAAAATGATATTAAAAGATTAAAATATAAACTTTATTTTTAAAAATAAGATTTGCCAAGTTCAAGATACTTTTGTATGCAATGATAGTAGCCATATTTAGTTCATCCTTAAAGAACTGAGGGTACTGGAAATTTAACCAAGTCAATGCAGTATTTCTACATCATTAATGAAAGAAAAATGGGTGACATGTAAAGCTTTTTTAAGACTAAAAAGCAAAAAAAGACAGAATGATCCAAATCAGGACTGTAAGGTCAATGCCTAATGATTTGCCATCGAAACTCTTGCAAAATTGCTCTTAGATGAGAGGAATGTGCAAGAGCATTGTCATGGTGGAGAACAATTCTCTGATGAAGCTTTCTTGGATCTTTTTTTGCTAAAGCTTTGGTTAACATTCTCAAAGCACACTCAAGCAAATGTTATTATTCTTTGGGTCTCCAGAAAGCCAAAATTCACCTGTTGTTGTGATCTTTGCTCTTGACCTGTCTGCTTTTGCTGTGATGGAATCACTTCCACCTCTTGGTAGCCAATGCTTTGATTGTGCTTTGTCTTCAGGATCATATTGGTAAAGCCATGTTTCACCTCCTGTTACAATTCTTTGAATAAATGCTTCAGGACCTTGATCCCACTTGTTTAAGATTTCCATTGAAAGCTATGCTTTTATCTGTAGGTGATCTGGGTACAATGGTTTTGACACTCATCAAGTAAAAAGTTTGCCAAACTTTAATTCTTCGTCAGAATTGTGTAAACTGAACCAGTTGAGATGTCTATAATTTGGTACTGTTTTTACTGTTAATCATTGGTCTTCTTCAATTAGGGCACAAGAAGATTAATTTTTTTCTTGCAAATTGACATGGATGCTCTGCCACCATGGACATGTTCAACATCATCTCATTTATTAAAATTAGCTATCCATTTATAAACTGATAATTTGGGGGGACATTGTACCCATAAACTTTTAAATAAAGTATCAAAAATTTGTATCATTCTCTACCTATGCTTCATCATAAGTTTGAAGTTTGTTCTTACTTCAATTTTAGCAGAATTCTTGTTGCTTTTATAGGAATCTTTCCAAACTAATGATTTATCTTTCTGAATGCCTTAAACTAGATGTTACAAGTTAAGATGAGTTTATTTCAGTGCAAAAAAAAAACAAAACCCCTCTTTAAAATCCATGTACAGTTTTTTTCATAATATGTCTTTTTCATGAACTCTTTAAAGATCCTCATATATATACCCAACCCCAGAGCACTTAAATATATATAGCAATTATTAAATGATCTGAAGGGAGAGATAGACTATACTACCATAATAGTAAGGGATGACAATACCCCAGTTTCAACAAGAGATATATCATATCAACAGAAAACCCATACAGAAATATTGGACTTGAATTACACTTTAGAGCAAATTCTCCTACATATATAAAAATTATTCCATCCAATAGTAGCACAATGGACATCTTTTCAAGGATATTCTACAAAATTCATTATGTGGGGTGGAAACATTCTACAGGGTAGAATATATGTTACATTACAAAAACAATTCTAGATACATAAGAAAACTGAAATAATATCAGACATCTTTTTGAATCACAATGGCATGAAACTAAAAATCAATAATAGGAGAAATATCTGAAAATATGTAAGCATGTGAAAAATAAACATGTTTCTAAACAACCAAAGGGTCTCAGAAGAAATGAAAAAGGAAATTAAAAATATTTGACACAAATAATAATAGAAACACAATATACCAAAATTTATGTGATGTGCAAAATCAGTTTATAACTGATTTTGAAATCAGAGAACAATTTTGAAATCAGAGAAAATTATAGTGATACCTATATTAAAAATAAGAAAGAAAAAAAGAAGATTACAAATAAACTAGCATTACACTTCAAATAACCAAAAATTAAAATTAAAAACAAACTGGACTAAGTTAAAATCTAGCAGCAGAAAAAAAATAAGAAAGATTAGAATAGGACCAAATGAAATAGATACTAGAAAAAAGCAATTTTAAAAATTAACAAAACTAAGAGTCAGATCTGACAAAGATAAACAAAATTGATGAACCCTTAGCTAGACTAAGTAGAAAATAGAGACTACTTAAATATGTAAGATCGGAAATGAATGAAGAGACATTACAACTGATACCTCTGAAATACAAATATGTATGTGAAATAACTATGAACATGTATACACCAATACTGGATAATCTAAAAGAAATGGACAAATTTGTACACATAAAATTTACCAAGAGTGAATCATAAAAAAAAAAAAATAGAGATCTGAACAGACTAGTAACAAGTAAGGAGACTGAACTGATAATAAAAATCTTTCATCAAAGAAAGCCCAGAACCTAGATGGCTTCACTGCTGAATTATACCAAACATTTAAAGAAGAACTACAATCAATTATTCTTAAACTCTTTTCAAAAAGTGGAAGAGGAAGGAATATTTCCAAACTTAAATTACAAAACTAGCATTACCCTAATACAAAACCAGAAAAGGACACAAGAAAATAAAATTACAGGTCAACATCTCTAATGAACATAAATGCAAAAATTCTCAAAAAAGAAACATTAGCAAATTGAATTCAAGGACACATTAAGAGGTTCACACACCACTATCAAATGGAGTGTATCTCTGGTTACAAGAATAGTTCAATATAAGTAAATCAACAAGTGTGATACACAATATTCAAAAACATATGCAAACTATATGATGACCTTAATAGATGCAGGAAAAACATTTGACAAAATTTAGCATCTTATTTTGTTTTTTTTGAGTTGGAATCTCACTCCGTCACCCAGGCTGGAGTGCAGTGGCATTCTATCGACCACCCCAGGGTTGATCTGCTGGGCTCCACTCTCCTTCTGCCTCAGCCCTTCAAATAGCCAGAACCACAGGCATGTGCTACCATGACCAGCTAATTTTTTTTTTAAATTGTAGAGACTAGGTCTCACCTTGTTGTCCAGGCTGTCTTGAACCTGTGGTCTCAGGCAATCCTCTTGCCTCGGCCTCCCAAAGTGCTGGGATTACAGGCTTGAGCCACCGTGCCTGACCTTAACATCTTTTTGTAATAAAAACTCAGTACATTAGGTCCAGAGGGAACATACTTCAACACAATAAAGGCCATATATGATAAACTTATAGCTAACATTATTCTCAATGGTAAAAAATGGAAAGCTTTTTTTTTTTTTTTAAAGATCAGGGACAAGGCAAAGATGTCTACTTTTATTACTAATTTTCAGCATAGTATTGGAAATCATAACCAGAACAAAAAATTAAGTGAAAGCATCCTAATAGAAAAGGAAGAATTTATCCCTATTTGATAATTGTATGATATAAAACATTTTAAAGAATACACACACACACACACACACACACACACACACACACACAATTAGAATTGTGAAAATAATTCAGTAAAGTTACAGGATACAGAATCAGCATACAAAAATTAGTTTCACTTTTTACACATATATAATAAACTCTCTGGAAAGACAATATTTAAAGAAATCTCATTTAAAATGGCAACAAAAAATTTAATACTTAGGTGTTAATGTAATCAATGAGGTAAAAAGCCTGCAAACTGAAAAATGATGAAACATTGATAGAATAACAGAAAACACAAAACAAAAAGATATCCCATGATCAAGGATTGAAATAATTAATGTTATAGAAATGCTTATACTATCCTAAGCAATCTACAAATTTAATGCAATTCCTTTCAAAATGCAAATGTCATTTTTCACAGAAATAGGAAAAAATACTCTTAAATTTGTATGAAATCACAAAAAACCCCCTAAATAATCAAACCAGCATTGAGCAAAAATAACAAAACTAAAGACACCACACTTCCTAATTTAAAAATATAGCATAAAATGATTGCAATGAAAACACCACAAATGATGCTGGCATAAAAATAGACTTGCTAACCAGTGGAACAGGATAGAGATGGCAGAAATAAACCCACACGTTTATGGTGGGTGTGATATTTGTCAAGTTGATGTATGACAATGGTCTTTCTGATACCTCTGGAGATACTTTGGAGTTTCTTCAATAAATGGTGTTGGGAAAAATCCACAGTCAGAAGGAACCCAACCCTCGTTTCATACCATACGCAAGTACCAACTCAAAATAAAGACTTAAAACATAAAACCTGAAATGTAAGACCTGAAACTGTACAGTTACTAGAAGAAAACATAGGGGTAAATGCCCCACAGTTTCCTGGGCAACTATTTCTTGGTTATAACCTCAAAAGCACAGGCAATAAAAGCAAAAATAAACACAGGAGATTAAATCAAACTAAAAAATTTCTCCACAGCAAATAAAACAATAGTTTGAACGGATCACCCATGGACTGGGAGAAAAGATTTACAAGTGATACTTCTGATAAGGGCTAATATATAAGGAATTCAAACAACTCAATAGTAGGAAAACAACCCAATCAAAAAGTGAACAGTGGACCTAAATAGACACTTCTCAAAGGAAGACATATAAATGATCAACAAATGTATTTTTTAAATGAGCATCATCACTGATCATCAGGGAAATGCCCCTTAAAAGGTATCACTTCATGTCTGTTAGAATTGCTATTATCAAAAAGATGAAAGATGACATGTTAGCAAGGGTGTAGAGAAAAGGGAGCCCTTGTATACTGGTGGTGGGAATATAAATAAGTACAGTCATTATGGAAAACTGTATGAAACTTCCTCAAGAAAGCTAAAAATAGAACTATTATATGATCTAGTAATCCCACTTCTGTGGGAACCAATGGAAACTCATTCATTATCTCCAGGACAGCACCAAGCTATTCAGGAGGAATCCATTCCCATGACCCAACACCTCCCACCAGACCCACTCCCAACACTGGAATCCTGTTAGTAAGGAAATAAAGAAGGGCAGGTATTATCTAAGCGATGAAAACTTCATACCACACTTTTCACATATGCACCCCATGTTTATTGCACTGAACTTCTGCACCATTCATATGCTATTTTCTTTTCTTTCTTTCTTTCTTTTTTTTTTTTGCTCTTCCCTGTCACTAAAATGTGCTTATCCTATTGACCACCAGGTGAAATCTTTTTTTTTTCTTTTATTATTATTTTTTTTATTGTGATATTGAGGGGTACATTTAAGGGTTAGGTACACAAATATGTCTCGTTCAGGCACCCTTGTTTGTAAGAAGTGTCCCCCCATCGTGGATCTACAAGGAACTCAAACGTGTGGAAAAGAAAAAAACAAACAACCCCATTATAAAATGGGCAAAAGACCAGGTGAAATCTTAACTGGTTTAAAGGTACATCTCAAATAGCACCTTGTCTACAGAACCTTTTCCTTTTTCCTCAAAATTCATTATTCGCTCTTCTAATCTCCTAAAGTTTTTATTCTCATCAAACAGTGCTTATCCAGTGTAACATGAACTATATACAAGTTTTGCAGACTGTATTCCTCTAGGATAAATTTTAACTCTCAGAAATCAAGGACTTGTTTTATTTATTTTTGTGTCACTTATCAATACCTTATATATGATAGTTACTCAGTGTATTTTCTGGACTTAATATATAGTGAATGAATTTTTCATTTCATTTCACCCTGGAAAAATTTACAATTTCGTAGGAGAACCATGTTGCTTTTATAAATAACATAATAAAACAAAATATTTGAGCATGGCCTGACAGAGGTCCATATAAAGTTCTGTGGAAGTTTTCTATGGGTTTTGTCAAAAGTTGACACTAAGCATGATATTTTGTACTTCCTTAGTCATTTTGGACGTACATTTGTCATTGAAATTTTAGCCCCTGATTCTGGATCTTTGTTTTCTCAATTATTCTCTTTCTGCACATTTTCTTTAATCTTCTTCAATTTCTGACTTCTTCTTTATTCATAAATATGCACTAAGCTTTCATAGCAAAATAAACAATTTTTCTCTTGATTCTAATTTGCTTTTGCATTTCATACATTTTTAATCTTACGTTCTCCAACTGTTCTGGTTATTTTCACTCTTCTCCACTATGAATTGATTATATAACGGGTTTGCAAAGCCTCAGGGGTCCCTCAGGTTTGACCAAAAGAAAATTAGAGGAAACCTGAGCATGGGAGTAGAGTATTCATTCCTTTGACTCCATCTCTGATAGGTCAATTTAGCTTAGCATGTCTCTTGACTTAAGTTCACTGCTTCTTTCAAGACAATCTGGTCTTTTTGATATCCATCTGAGTTTTTTAATTGTTCTCTTAACCTTTAGGATTTTGGAGTGGTGAGAGTTTAGTGATGTTTCCTCAAAACTTGCTCCTGCAGTTGTGATTATTCTCTTTGTAAATAAATTATTCTAAATTTTGATGAGATACTACTATGACCTCTTTCTCAACATGAATTTCTTGCTTAACTCTTTATGATCTGGGTTGCCTTCTTTTCTTTTTAGGAAGATGATTTATTGCTACATGACAATGAGGATAGATACACTTCTGAAAATCCAGCCTACTTCAATATTCTTCCCTTTAGAGAAATGGTGCTTGTTAAGAGCACATCTGTGAGAGAGTTGGTGAATAAAAGCCTTGGACCAGAATCAAGCCATGAGTATACAGCACAAGAGCAGTGAAAGATCAAGAAAATGAATAATTAGTATGTTATTTATCAGAGGAAAATAATGCAAGATGGACAAGTGATCTGAAACAACTTATAGCTTCCACACTCTATTTTTGCTTGGATGCCAAGCCTTTCCCTGTATTCTAAGAAGATGTATTCCTTAAAAATCAGCACTTGATTATACCATAGGTTCTCAGTGGAGAAACTAGTGACTTTATTAAAATATATATCATTTAATCTCAAGTATGAGATGACTTTTACCCTCATATACCCTTATTGACAAGATATAAAGTTGTAGGTAAATTATACACAGTACTTGGAAAACACAAAATAGTGAAAATCTTTGATAACACTACAAAATGAGTTTCATTAGTTTTACTGAATTATGTTTAACTTTATTGAATTTTTTACTTAAAAAACACGCTATGAAAATTAAAAGCATAAAATATCAACTCATAATTAATCTTATGGTATTATTTGATGGTATTGATATTATGACTAAATTAACTAGATAAATTTAAACATATTTAGCTGAATTGTTCTATATTTCTAAATGAATTTTTTATAATAACAGTAAGAATAATATAAAAGTAAATTAGAATCCTGAGCTAACTGTTTTCACTGCATATATTTGGCCAACGGAAAACCAGTAGTAAACAAGATAAAATAAAGTCCATCTTTTAAAAATCCTCCTTTCATAGTGCCACCTAGATAATAGTTCCAAATTAATTGACCTTTAACTGTCTTGATCTGGTGGCATTTTTTTTGTTCTCTCCATTGAGAAGAACATGTGTGATGTCCGTTGGGAACAATGTAAAATTAGAAAAATAAATACTATGAGAACGTTAATTTTAAGAATGTCTTGTGTTAATGTATATAAACAAAAGTCAGAATTAGGTTGAGTTGTCACTTCCTGTTGAAGTGAATCTTTAGATTTCATTGATTTTTCACTGGATGGGGGTGAAAGACTTGACTCTCTGCTAAGCCTCCTCTGATACCCTTCCAGTGGTTATGGGGCTGTCCTTTGCCACTGAACTATTCCCATGATGTATTCATCACTGACTGGATTCTCACAGGAGCGCTAACTCTACTGTGAACTGTTAGGATATACTTTAACTTGATTCAATTTAGAACACACTGCTGAGCACCTATTATGTATACATCCTAGGTAACTGGCTACACCCTGAACAAAGATGAGGAGATATAGCTTCTACCCTGGAAGCAGTGACAGAGCTATCCTTATTGTGATATGAGTGACAGAGAGAGATGAAGTGGGATGAATCCTGTTCTAGGTTTGTACCAATTGAAGTACAGAAGAAACCATTATTCCTTTTTTTTTCTTTTTTGGAGATGATTTTAAGAACTTTTTTAATAAACAAAATAGCAACACTGGTCTGAATCTTTAAGGCTGTAAAATTTTAGCATATTAAAGGATAGAACAGCACAAAATGGGATATAGGGATTTTTAATTTGGAGAAAAGAATTCTCAGGTGATAACATAATTTAGTCCCCTTCAAACATGTGAGTGACTATAATGTGGAAGGAAAAAATAGATGCTCTATGTTTCTACAGCCAGCAGGACTAGGGCACATCTCTGTTTTTTTTTTTTTTAAATCACCTATCGTTGATTCGAACCAATGTGATTTATACCAATGCCTTGGTAAGATACAAACTTTTAAATCCAATATTGTTACTGGAAAAAATATGCACCACTTTATGGTTATCACTTTTTGACATTGTTTTCAGGAATTCATTTTGCTGTCAAAATAGAGGTTGCTTTTATATATACATATAAATTACACCAATTTACCTTGGTTTAATATGTTTCTTAAGAGTATGCATCTTTGATCTCAGTTTTATGTGCAGTATAACATGATGTCAATTGTCTGTAACATTATAGACTGCGAATGGATGAGAAAAACAAGAAAATTGAACATTGTTATTGAGTAAAATCTTCTGAACAATGTATGTCAATAAATGTAAAGATAGTCTCAGAGATTGTTCTCTTTCTGCTATTTTCATCAGTGAACTTAATA
Source organism: Tarsius wallacei (assembly GCA_963574415.1). Taxonomy (NCBI): domain Eukaryota; kingdom Metazoa; phylum Chordata; class Mammalia; order Primates; family Tarsiidae; genus Tarsius; species Tarsius wallacei. The sequence continues at coordinate 29,923 of CAUYQG010150020.1, read as the reverse complement.
GAGAATGAAACTAGAGTCAGAAACTGTCAAGTACAGAAATGAGAAAGTTTATTACAAGAAGTCAACTACAAAAGTTTAATATTGTGTTATGATGTTCACAGACTAACTTTAAGGCTTGAGTTATGAATCCAAGCTTGAATCTGGGAATCTGGATAAGTTTTGAGAGCTTCCAATTGTAATCTTTCAATCTGAGAAACAAAGTTGACATGGAAATAACAAAAACACATAAACAAGAAGCTGACCTCTTAAGAACATGTGCTCATTTAAATAGAATTTATTCACCATGGTTTGTGTTTATTTGTTTCTTGTTACAAAGACTTCATGGTCTACATAGTAAGAAAAATAAAATGAAATAATATAGCTCATGGAGAAGGGAGAGCTTTTAATAAATATCAATTGCAAGCAAACATATCATTATTAAACTTGAATATCTTAGAATTCTAAGGGAAAGCGGTGGTTTGAGTTTTCTGACTAATTAAAGATCAACTATTATGTTTTGCTAATTTCCTAAACTACGATTAGATAATACCTTAGTGTGATGGACAGAGCATAATTAAATTTGCTTTCAGTCACTTTTATTGAAGTGACCCAGATTAAATACTCTAAAAATTCAAACATGTTTATATTCTGTAAATTTTGGTGAGGAAGCTCTATGTGCTGGTACTATTTTAGGTATTAAGACGATGACACAAATAATATAATATTAGATAATGAAGGACAATATCATCATAGTAGAAGCCTTCAGATATTAGATAGAATTCATCCAACAATTATGTGTTGGTTACTATTTGTCCATCATTGTTCTGGGTGCTGAGAACATAGCAGTACAGAAAAGGAACAAATTACCATCATACTTACTGCTGAGGGAATAGCCAGAGAGCATTGCATGTACAAATGTGTTGGTGAGAAGATAAAGAATATGTCTCTTCTAAGCACTTTCATTTTCTGAGTGCAATAGTAACTAAGATAATCAGAAAGAGTGTGGTGAAAGAAAACCATTGGAAATTAGAGGAGAGAGAGAGAGTAAGATGTGAAGTACTAATCTAGGACAGGGTAGTAGAACTGACTGGAGCACTAAATAGCTTTTAAAGTTCTGTCACCATAAATTGACTTTGAGAAAGTTTGCATGTGTTTCTTAAAGCAGATTATTATATACACCCATATGAAAACAAACTTGATAACCTAAATGAAACGGAGGACTTTCTGATATCACACAACCTACCCAGGTTGAAACAAGAAGAAATTGAGAATCTAAATAGACCAATAACAACCCAGGAAATTGACTTTCTCATAATAAAACTGCTTTAAAAAAAAGAAGCCCTGCACCCTATGGCTTTCCAGAAGAATTCTACAAAACATACAAGGAGGAGCTGATACTAATTCTATTGAAAGTATTCCAAGCAATTGAGAAATTTGGAACTCTCTCCAAATCATTTTGTGACGCTAAAATCATATTGATAAACAAACCATGTTAAGATCCAACAAAGAAAGAGAACTGCAGGCCAATATCCTTGATAAACATAGATGTTAAAATTCTCAACAATATTCTGACAAACCGTATCCAACAACACATCTCAAAAATCATCCACCATGACTAAGTAGGCTTCATCCCCCAAATGCAGGACTGGTCCAGAACACCATAAATGTAATTAAATACATCAACAGATATGAAAACAAAAACCAAATGTTTATATCATTTGACGTGGAAAAAACTTCTGATGTCATTCTTAACCCATTTCATTATTCAAATGTGCGACTTGCCCTCCCTTTGAATTGAATGTTACCATATGTAGTAATGTACATGAGATAATAAAAAGTCCCTTTATTGTTTAAATCATCATGTGCTGAAATACAACAAAAAACAACTTAATTACGTTAGAAATTGGCAGTTGAATGGGGTGATCAAAAGAGCAAGGAAAAGCAGTGAGTTCTTTCATTCTTCTGTTTGGGTGTCTGGGGAGTCTTTCATTTCTAGTTATTTGGCAATTGATTAAAGAACCACTGTATTATGAATTGGGGCACAGACATGCAAGAGAATTACCAGAAAAAAAGTGATTCCATTAAATCAATATGTATACTACTGATTAAACGTTTGCATATTCCCTGCAAGAAGCATATTTTCTTATCTCAAATTGTGATATACATTTTTGTTTTCTCTGACAAAGCTCGGATAATGAATATATTGCCCTTAGTGATGGCGAGGATGACAAATTTGAGCTTCTTGTGTGAGCGTGTTTGTCTGTATATATGAAGGCTTATATATGATACATAGGACTTGAAAGGGCCTGTGACTTGTTGCTCTCTAGCAAGTCAAAGCTACTCTGGTTAGAGGTTCATGCCTTGCAATTATCTTAGACAATACAAATTGATGTAGACATCAATGGTAAAGTACAATCAAATTGACAAAGTATTATCTGGAATAAATATCACAGTCTCACATGAAGATAAATTTATTAACTATTTAGCGACAACATAGCTTTATCAAAAAGTAAAAAAAATTGACCATAATGACTACTACATTCTTGATTCATGTGTGTATGGGTATCTATAATCTAGTTGTGCATAGTATATTTTTTATTTATTAAAATATAATTTATATGCGATACCTTGTTAAACCCTACAGTCTACTTTCATTAAAAGTCTTTTGAAAATAATGTCACTAATCAGAACCTGAAAAAATTGTTTTGAGTGTGTTTGCTTTGTTATAACCACAAATGATTGAATGAAAATAAAATAATTTTAATACTCACATTATAACTTCAGATAAATTTAAATACTCAGAATAAAAATATTCACAATGCTATTACGACTTTTATACTTAAAACAGAGAACATGATCTCTGAAAATGAGAAAAAATAGAAAAATTTAATATGTATCTGTAGGTGCCATGCTTATTTCTTATTTTCCTGATATCATTGTGTTCTCAAGTGTTCATAAACAAGCGGTTCATACTCACATATCATTTATTCAAATATTTTATTCATGTTATAAATCTGACATCTACATATTTTATATATATAGTGATTGCAATTTTAAAAGATTTTTTATAGCATGATTTCAAAACAAAATGGAAATAAAATAGCAGATGTTCTTTGTATATACTCATATGTACCGATGATTTTCAGTTTGATTTGCTGGCACTATTATCATGAAGACATGAAGTAAGATGTATAGCATTTTATTCCCTTTGGATAAAAACCAAAAAACAGATGAACTATAAGTGCCTGATCAGGTGTTAGACATATGAACTATTACCAGACAAAGTATAAAAAGGTAAAATAATACAAAAATGTATAACATCAGAATGAAGTAAAAAATATTTAAATTACTGTATTTTGTTAACACAAGTTTTACTTCCACTAGTATCTGTAACATATAATCTTAGATTAACTATGGGTTTGAATTCCCTGGCCTTCTTCTAATTGTTTTATCAATACAAAGATTTGAAAATTGAGAATATTTATTCCTAATGTCAAGTACTAGAGTAGAATGTATACATAATATCTATATTATGCATCTTCAACACCAGAACTGCATACAATTAGCATTTCATTTTAAGAAGAATTAAAATTCAATAGTGGAAAGAGAAAGAGGGAGAGATTAAAGCATATGTTAATTAAAGAGACTTATCAGTGGATTCCTTCATGCTAGTAAGAATCCTGAAAATATATTAAAAGTCAGACTTAATATATTAAGTCAGTCTACCAATGAAGATATGTGGGGCAGAAAGTTAGTAATATAAACAGAGCTGAAATCCAAGTCACCCTTTTTCATTTAATTTTTCTCATTATCCTCGTGATTAAGCCTATAAGAAGTTAAATTAAGAATTATTACTTTTCTTCTGAATATTTTTAGAAAATCTTTTCATCATATTTAAAAATAGACACCATACTCTTTAAAATGCAATATTATATTCAAAATGATATAAATAAACTGATGGATTTTATAGATGATTTATTTCATGAAAAAATATTTCTATAGTTAATTACCTTAGATTGAGAACATTAAAAATGCCTCATATGTTTATGTGTCAAGCATCTTTATCATAAAATTTGTCAGAATAAAATTGAAAGCATAAATGATTGTAAGAAACTTTTTTAATGGACTTAATTGGCTGATTGCAGTCTATAGTTAAAATATAAGTTTAACATATAAACTCATGATTATATATAAAAATGATATTTTGATAAAATATACAATTGAGTTTTATCTACTTACTTCATCAGCCTATATCCTTTGGACAGTTAATCAAAACTCAAATAACTCATAAGACCAGGCTATACCTAGAAATAGTTCATTGTTTTATGAAATATGTTAGTCAAAGGCAAATTGGAGTTGTGACAGAGATTTTTCTGTCAGCTCTTTGTTCCTTTGAATGGAAGAAATATAAATCTAATTTTCTTTCAAACATAATGTCATCTCTACCTCAAAAATAAAATAAAAAATTGTCTTCAAACTTCAAATATCATTTACCCAATCGTATAAAAACAGCCATACTTATTCGTTGACTTATAAAATCAATGTGTTTCTCACAAAATATCTGATTTTGTCTAGGAAAAATTTCATTGTGTTGCCTAATCTCATAAATAAGTCATACTATACTTTGAACTGCATCCTTTGTATATGGGAACATTGTAGAACTTTTAAAATTTCTGATCTTGCACCTGTTATGGTATTCATTTTCATAAAAATTCAATTGGCTGAAACTTGCTCATATAACTATGCTCAACTCAGAAATGTAGTTGCTCTCTGTGATCACAATTACAGGGAAACTCAAAATTCTATTAACAGATACCTATTCTTATGCATAAATTTGAAAATAAGAAAAGCTGAAAAAAATTGTTGAATATATATGTTGAAAAACAACAGTAGAATATACCAAAATAAAGTAATATTCATCCATATGATAGCCAACATAAGTGTAATAAGAACTTAAGAACAAGGTAATTCATAGTGTTCAAAATCTTGAAACTTCTAAATAATTAGGTAAAAATACAAAACACTGGCAAATTGATAACAGAGAAAAATGAAATAACATAAAGTTAAATATTATCAGCAATGTAAATATCTTAGTGCCTTAGATTAAATGGGCAGTTTTTCAGAAAAACATAATTATAGCAGACTTAATTGAAGTAAGCAATGTTCAAAACTGACCAATCATTATTATATAAATAAATTTATTAACAAATTTTACCAGCACCATGCTGAGAATTTTATAAATAAATTTTAATAAATCCTGAAGGTAGAAAAATAATTAAGTATAGGGCCCAGGCATTTTTTATTTAAAAAACTAGATAATACTTTAGAAAAAATGCAAATATATTTTATGAATGCAGATGCATGTGTTTTAAATATAAATCAAAGTTACTAAGGTAGTTGAACATCTCTGCAACTTTCAGTTGCAGCTGTTCAAAATTTGGTACAGAGTTCCATCTTTACTGGAGATTTTCCTTTCTCTTTTCTAAGGACAACTCTGCCTTAGAATACATTTTTCTTTATTCTACTCAATGTTGTCGTGTTTTCAATGGGAGGGATTTGGATTATTTTAGATTTAAATATCTACATTTCTGACTTGGTTTTTGTTTCTAATAAAGATTGGCTAAGGCTGCTGCTCTGTTTCTTAAAAATATAGACTGCATACATATTGCCTCTTTAGAGCCTCATTATTCAAGAATTCAAATTGTTTGTTTTTTCAATATTTGATATCAAATTTATCTCCATCGATAGACGTATAAGAAATCTGTCTATTTGCATCCCAATTCAGGACCTAGAAAGACAGAACTGAGTTTCACCACTTGTCAAAAATTTCCACTCACAGAAACTATTTAAAAAGTCAAAACCTTACCTTAGTTTCTGGAATTGTTACTAGTGAGCCCCTTCTGGAGTTTGTAACATCAACTCTGGGACTCATTACTGCTGAGTGACTGATTTCCTGTCTTAAGGCCCAGGGCTGGAAACCAACTGATCAGTAGTGGGCTACGTAGTATCTTTCTTGCAGTTATTAATCTCTGAAGCTAGTTTATATACATATCCTGGCCAAGATTCTTAAAACTGGCAATTACTAATCAGAATCTACCTATATTTACTTTGATTCTCAACTGTATAAGACTTAGTCTAGCAAATAACATTTTCCTAAGGATTACTTAGAGAGATGTGAAAGGTAAGAAAAACAGCAGAGGCTGTTGAAGCACTCATGAAATAGCAATGTGGGAAGTGATACCTATTATCACTATAGGCCTACAGAGACAAGAGGAGGGAGTGAAATTACATCGGTACAGAAATTTCCAGAAACTCAGAATGATTGTCTAAGAGGAATACAGCTTCTTCTAGCACTGACAAAAGACAAGGAGGGAGATTGAAGAAATAACAAAACCCTCACTTTCAATATTCTGCTGTTGCCTCTGTCTTCAAACCCAACTGAACCAGAGGCTAAAGTGTCCACATAATGGATTTTGTAAAAACTGCCATTCAGGGGGACATTGTGCAAAGGGAAGAAGGTAAAGAAAAGAACCGAGATCCAAGTATAACTGATTTGTTTAATTCACACAATGAATTCATAATCATCAGACTCTGTAGAAGCCAATTCTTTGTTGAATTACTTTATTAGATCTGGAGTTTGTACTTGTTTTTATAGTATTACATAAGAATGATCTGACACAATGAAGTTCTGGCAAAATAATAGAAGGTAAGTGGAATGCAATACATAGTTTAGAAATAGACCCACACATATGTAGTTAATTGATTTTGAACAAAATTTCCAAGGTAAGTCAACCAGGACAAAACAATCTTTTCAACATATGTGCTGGAACAATTGATTAACCAAGTCCTATCATGGGACTCTTAACACTAACTTTATATAAACATGAAATTAAAATGGATTGTAAACCTCACTATGAGGAGCTTAACAATGTAAAACTTATAGAAGAGAACAGGAGAAAATGCTATTTACCTTGCGATGGGCAAATATTTCTCATGTAAGACACAAAAAGCACAAACCGCATGATATGTCATCTCACACTTGCTAGAATGGCTGTGATAAAATGTCCTGAAAGATAAGTGTTGGCAAGGAGGTAAACAAAGGAAATCCTTTCACATTATTATTAGGAATGTAAATCAGTACATTATTAAAAAAAAATGGAAGTTTTTCAAAAAAATTAAAAACTTAGAACTACTGTGTGATCCAGCAATCCCTCTACTAGATATATATATCCACTATCATAATCACTATAAGCCTGAGGACAGAAGAGGAGAAAATGAAATTACACGGTACTGAAATTTCCAGAAACTCAGAAGATTTTCTAAGAGGGGACAGAGTAATGTATCCTCCTCAAGCACTGATACAAGAGAAGGAAGGAGATAGGAGATAAAGGCAAAAACTTGACTTTCAGTATTCTGCTATTGCCTCTAAATTCCTAAACCCACTGGACCAGAAGTTAAGTTGTTCACACAAATGATTTGATAAAAACTGCCATTCATTGGGCATTGTACAAGACAAAGAAGTTAATGAAATTAGTATGTCAAAGAGATATCTGCACAATTTGTATTAAGCAGATACACTTTTTAAATTGTTTTAGGGAATTACTTCTTTCGCTTTGGTGATATTTTATAGTAAAATGTGGAATGACACTAATAGAAAGAGGAAATCAATAACTTAAAAATGACTGTGATACTATCATTTTATGAAGTCTCTATAAAATATAAACAGTATTACAGATAATATTTGCTTAGTTTACATTTATTATGCAAATACAACCCAACCCAAACTTATGAGGGCTATTTTTATGTATTTTGGGGGAAGGTACAATGAAATACAGGTGACAAGAAGTTTTTCTGAGTCTTCACTATATTCCATACATTCCACCTTTTATGGAGCACATATTATTGAATATTTTATATGTATGAGAATAATTCTGTCTTTTTTGTTTGCTTTTGTCAATTAACTCTGAAGAGAGGATAATTGAAATGCAATGTCTTTATGATCACAAACGTGGGAACAATAGATGCTGGAAACTGCTAAAGGAGGGATGAAGAGAAGAGAGATAAAGAGCCCAAAGAACAAACTGGGTACCACACCCACTATCAGGGGAGAGAAGGCCCCCTAGAAACACAAACCTTAACTGCACTCAATTAACTTATGTAATAAATTCTCACATGTACCCCACAACTCTAAAATAAAATAATAAATAAATAAATAACACTGATTTATAAACTTCAAAATATATAGTATATGATGAAATAATATTCTTAGTATATTTTTAATAAATATCAAATATAGGCTCATGATATGTCACAATTTGAACTAGTAAAAAAATGAGCAATTACAAATACAATATTTATTTATTTATTTATTTATTTATTTTTGAGTTGGAGTCTCACTCTGTCGCCCAGACTGGAGTGCAGTGGCTGCTCCCAGTCACCGCAGTCTCGACCTGCTGGGCTCCGGCGATCCTTTCGCTTCAATCTTCCAAGTAGCTGGAATACAGGCGCACGCTACCATGCCTGGCTAATTTTTTTTTGATTTATTGTAGAGATGAGGTCTCACCAAGTTGCCCAGACAGGTCTCGAACCTGCAGGCTCAAGCATTCCACTCACCTCAGCCTCCCAAGGAGCGGGATTACAGGCTGAGCCACCGATCCCGGCTACAAATAGAATATTTAAAAGAAAGTTATGAAATAACAAAGATAATAAATAAAAATTTAAAATTAAATGTAATATAAAATATTAAATACATGACTATGTAAAAATAAAGCATGTCTTAGATTGGCATTTTAAGGATAAATGATCTTAGTCTTTCTATACACTTTATTTTGCCAAAATCTTCCATAATGAGCCCATTGTTTTCTCTATAAAGAGTAATGGTGCCTTTTAAAAATGTCAAGTAACATTTAAGCCTAATTTTTTTATAAAAGTGATACCGAATGTGTAATACACACATTTTTAATATTCACATAGCAAATAAAAAATAGATCAAGATATATATAAGGATTGGTGAATATAAAAATTGAGTGAATTTTTCAATCCTTACATCATGTTTTCAACAATAAATCATAGTACAATATCTGAGTTTTCACTCCATGATTTGTGTGTTAGTAAAAGTTGTAATGAAAATTGTCAAATGACTTGCATTTTTCTTTCTTGTTAAAAGGTTTCTCATGTGGAAAGTTGTCTTACATTGTGTCAAAAGAATAAGCTGTCAGATTGCTAATGTTTAATACATTCTGAGAATAACTGCCATGTACTACACTAATTGACCTTTTCGGAACTCTGAATTTGATTGGGTGGACATTTCTCTCCTATTTAAAAACTCAAACCTCTGTTGGAAAGAGCTAGAATGACCATCTGTTGAAATGTAGAATACTAAAAAAGGTTAAAGTATACAACCAAATCCTTCAGAGTATATTTAATAATTATATTTTGCTGTCTTATTTTCTGTCAAAACTTATTAAAACTTGACGTGATAGCATTAATTCAGTTTTCATTATTTAGAACATAAAAAATAAAGTGAACATGTTTTAATGTTAGGTGTTATATTGAAGACCTATGTAAAAATATTTCTAAGCTTCTCTGAGATGCCAGGGATTGGTCTAAATATGGCTACCTTACTGTCACAGAATGTTTCAGTCCACTTAAATAAAACATTATGCTAAAACAAAAACTGAACATTCTCCTTTCTTCAGCTGTAAAATTTGAAATAATTTGACCTGCAATCATGATAATGTATCTTATTATGTAGTAGTCTATAATGTCCTAGAAATTTGTACTGGAAGAAATTAAAGTTCAGCAGCTGATATAGCCAAAAAAGCAAAAAAAAAAAAAATAAGGTTTTTTTTTAAAACCAGAGACTTTTTTGATGAACTACGTGATCAATGATAAGATATAAATATATTATTTCTGCATATTATGCAATAATTAGAATAGAATATTTTATTAACCTAATTATATGCATTTAATAAGGTTTTTATATATATCAATTAATAACAGACTGAAAAACAATTTTTATAATTTATTTCTATCAAGTAATAACAATTAAAAATGTCATTCAATAATTTGATAATAATAGATACATTTGATATTATTATATTTGCTTAAAATTGAAAAAATAAGCAACACTGGAATATTGTTTTTAAGATAAAAATTGAGTGGTTTTAGAAATATTTTAATAAGAGAATACGGTTAATTTTTGACTGAAGTTATTGCAATGAGCTATACTTTAGTTTAAAGAGTCAAACAGAATTTATTTTCCCTTTTTCATGTCAAGTATCTACTTATCTTGTAATTTTTCATATTTTAAAATAAAATTAAAAGCAGAAACAAGTATAGCTTGTTTAAACAAGCAAAAAGGTCCTATAGAAGTAACAAATCTGTTGAATTAAGATGCAGTATTAATACAAATATTATTTATTAGACTTAGTGCTGTAATCAGAAAGAGTTCAGAATATAGTAAAAATCACATAAAATATTGAAACAGACCTAAGGAAGCATATAAATATATGATTCTATAATAGATAAATATCTGTTATTTATAAGTATATGTAATTATATATAAGATCTATCTATGTATATATAAGTTCCAGCTACTTGGAAGGCTGAGACGGAAGGATCGCCAGAGCCCAGCAGGTCGAGGCTGCGGAGGCCGGGAGCGGCCACTGCACTCCAGTCTGGGCGACAGAGTGAGACTCCAACTCAAAAAAGAAAAAAAAAAGGATCTATCTGTACATTTTTCTACAAGGAAATATATGATCATCAGACTTCAGCCTGCTCATAAACATTGTACTAAATCAAAGATCATGGTTTTTACCATCTAACATACTACAATCAGAATCTGTGGGATCTTGAAAACATAAAAATAAATGGATGAAGTAATTAATCGATATATAATGAATTTCTTGCTCTCATATACTTCTACCAATGGTTGTAAAATCCCTGAAAGTCTATTGACATATGCCAGTTTCATCTTATAAATATGATGATAAAAATATACCTTAATATCAGCATTGAACATAACAGAATGTCTATTCCAATTTTAGCAACATGTCAGACTAAACATATATAAATGGTTCTTCTTCTGCTATTTTAAATACATAGGAAATGTCAAATGAAATATACTTTAACATATTAAAAGGTACAATGCTAATTGACAAAAAAATAAGCACTTAAACTGACCGTTACATTGAAATTAGGGTGGGTGGTTATGAATTAAACACAAAGGTATTGCAAAGTAAATGCTGGGATTTTAATGTTAAACCTGAAGTGTGAAATAAATATATTCTTGAGAATACAAAAGGGAAAAACTAAGACTGAACTCTTGCAAAATGGAGATGGAAGAAAGACTTAGTGAAAGGAAGAAAGGAAAGTAGAAAAAAAGGGAGGGAGAGAGGAAGGAAGAATAAAATCTGTCTTCTCTAGTGCAGTCAGAAAAAAGATATCATATCTCTGCCCATGACTCAAAAAAGTGACCTGCATGAGCACAAGTACAAATTCACACATGGGTTTAATGTACAATTTTGTCTTACTAAATCTTTGTGATATCTGAAAGCCATTGTTAGAATAAAGCAATAACAAAAGGAATAGAAAAAGAACAGTGTTCAAAATTTTTTTTTTTTTTTTTTTTTTTGAGTTGGAGTCTCCCCCTGTCGCCCAGGCTGAAATGCAGTGGCATGCTCAAGGCCACCGCAGCCTCAACCTGCTGAGCTTAGATAATCCCTCTGCCTCAGACTTCCAAGTAGCTTGATATTTTCAAAGAAAAATATAATCTTCTGTTTGGGAATTTTACTGTGTCAAGCAAAACTAAACAGATTTTAGTAACTGCAGAATATTAGAGCCAAATAAATGATCTTAAAATCAAACAGAAGACAGCATATCTATAAATAGATGACAAGAATATTGAAAACAGCAGTCTCTGTTTTTCAGTCACATTAGAAGCTAGAAAAGAATGAATAAACTATTTAATGTGCTTAGACATATAACTGTCAACAGAACATCAGTAGGTTAATCATATTTTCATTTTGTTACTTCTTTGTGCCTCCAAACTCTCATAAGCAACATCACTCACCCATAATAGATGAATTGAAAATATCTATTTAAATATTTATTAATAACAACAAATGCTATAAATTTGTTATTTACATTTTACTACATGACATATTTTCAAAAACAAAAAGAACACATTTTATTTATTCTACATACAGCTTAATAGAGGAATTGCTGAAATAACATTTTAAGTGTTTACCAAATCAATAAATGTTTAAATATATAAATGAATATATAGATGCACTATTATATTTGCAATTACATTTCTATTAATTATGTCACTTGTTAGGAATGTCCAGTTGTTAGTGGCAACAAAAACTATGAGCAAAAATTAGAGATTTCTCTCCTTTATTTAAGATAGCCCTTGGAAAAATGTAAAGAAAATACACAATACAGATACACATACATTACAAATTCACAATAGCAAGAATAAACATGATCACAAGTTTAATTTATTTAATCAGAAAATTCTGGAATAGAAAATACTTTATATAATCCATTGAACAACCTTTGGCAAGAACAGAGCATGCAAATAAAATTATTTTAGCTTTGAAAATGGTATAAGGTTATGGTCTGATCTTATTTTATGTCTGAAAAAAGGTTTTAAAAAAGATAAGTAAACAATGATATTAAGCACCTTGAATTGGTAATTATTGATTAGTAACCACATTATTCAATCATCTGATTAATGAGTAATTTACTTAATTAATAATATATTTATTATTTTCCACATGTTATACATCTTTAATTGCTATGGAATGTACACTACTAATGCAATATAGGGAAATCAGTATGGAGAAATCATCACGAAAAAAGGTCATGGTGTGAGGTCTCCACCAGCTCTGCCATAAGTGCATGATAGAATACTGGATGGAGTTTATTCACCCATTTGCTGTTTCCCTTGCTTTTGTTGCTCCAATTTTAATCCAGCATTATTTTTCTTAGGTTGAATAACGTACTTTACTATTTCTTATAGTACAAATACTCTGCTGTTAAATAATCTCTTCTTTTGATTGCCTGACAACTTTTTCTTGTTCCTTAGCACTTAAAATTTGTGTTCCAGGATCTTCTGGTTCACATTGCTTCTGAGAAGAAATTGAAAATATGAGTACTTCTCAACCCCCTTATTCCTTTCCAATAAAATGTCTCCAACCCTATCTACTACCTCTTTCATGATTTTTCTTAGCGTTTCTCTTAAATATGGAAATATTTTATGACAGTCACTAATTTTCAATTTTTTAAAGAAAACTTCTCTTTTTATCTGGGAAATCACTTTCTTACTTAAGTTAAACTTATTGGTATCTATCTCCTTGATCTTAGAGAAACTATACCATTCTTTTTCCAGAGTTGTTCTCTTGTTTAAGTTGGCATAGTTTCCACTGCTACAATTGAACATGTATGTTTGTGCTGCATACTTAAAAAGGTAGGTTAAATAGCAAGTCAGACACTTAGAATTGTAGTCTAGGCTACAAATGTGCATTTTTTTTTTCAGATCACCAAAAAAGGTGATCTGAATTTAAGTAGTATTCAAATAATCAAGGAAATGAGTTTAAGAAGAGAAATACAGCATTGAATACTGAGTCTTGAAGTACTCCAAAAATAAGAGATTGGGAAATCAAGAGGAACCGGCAAAAGGATTAATAAGGATCAAACTGTAAATTAAAGTAATTATAAGCGTGTGGTGTACTGAAAGCAAGAATGGAGGTCTGTTTCTAAAGGAAAACAGTCAAATCAAATGAGTCAAATGCTACTGATTTGACACCTAAGATGAGTACAAGAACATGCTGTTGTACTGAACTACCTGGAAGTTAATGACGCTGAAAAGAGCATATATGATGAAATGTTGGAAATAAAAATTTCAGTAATTGTAAAGCATTTTTAAAAAAGCATTTGGAGATAAGTAATAAATATCTCTAATTGTGCACTTTCATACACACAATTTATGGCTATATATAGTCTCTTTGCATATTTTGGAATATGTATTACAGAATAAGGATCCTCTAAAGATGTAGGGTTAATGTATCTTCAAATGTGGATATCTATGCCAGAGTTAAAAATACTTACTGAGGAAAGTCAAATGATTCACTGTAATTTGTCGTGCAATAGGCACAACTCCACTCAACTAAGCAGCAAGATTATTGTGATCATGGCAAATAAGTGGACTGGTGCGTGAACTTTTGAAGTCAATTCAGGTTTCTCCATTATAACTTCTTATATGATATCTGTAATACAGTAGAAAGTTTAAAGTAAATTGTCATTTTAGGATTTGTCCCTAATTTCACAACACATAATTTCCAAGAAGAGTCCCACAGGTATATATGATGTGACATGTGATTTGCTCTATTTCCAGAAGGAATTAACCAAGAAGTGTCTATAAAGTTGAGAAAACAATTATTGGGGACATGAGAACCTTTTATGTTATTTTAGCAATTGTCTAGTTAAACAATAACAAAAAATAAAACTTTAGGATCCAGATTAAAAACAAATGAGCATTTACTATGTTTTAATCATTTTATTTACAAACAGAAAATACATTTTAAAATCATAAAAATATAGTAGCACTTATCACATCACATCAAAAACTCTCCCTTATCCCAAGTTTTCAAAATAATGACATGGTTTATTTAATATTACATCAATGCATCTATAATCACAATTTCACTGAAGAAGTTTCAAGATCACATTAAGTGATTTTTTAAAGTATGTTTAAGGATTTTATATTTTAGTTTTAAGAAAAGTAAATCTTTACAATGATGCATATTTGAAAGCCAAAATCGTCGACCTATTAAAAGTGTATGTTAATAGCTCTAATGCCTAAAATCTTTTGTACATGGCTTAAGGAAATAGAAGTTGCAAAATTGGATTCAAAATATTTTATGCTGAAACATTACCACAAGATGTAATTGTCAAACAGTATATTAAATCCCAATGCGGATAGGAGACCTTGACTTACTTGGTTTGACTTAATTTTTTTTTTTTTTTTTTTTACTACAATGGTGCAAAAGCAATACACATTCGGTAGAACCATACTTTAAGTTTTAAATACTGGTCTTTTCCCAGACTAGCAATTTTTGGTACAATATTCTCTCCTGATGCTGGGCAAGGGCAGCAAGCCACAGCTGCCAGTCAGTTACATGATCACAAGGGTAAATGATGGATATTTTCTATTTTCCTGAAGATCACTTATTCTACTCAGTAATCAAGTGTGCATGCCCCTTCTACCAGCTATTCCTGAGACTCATGAGAAGAGAAATAGATGACTCTTGCCATAGCATACTAGCATCCATATCATTCAGCTGTTAATTTTAATTAAGTGCTTCAAACATGCTTCTGGCACAGCATGCTATTAGCTGTGTATATTAATGGTTACTATGTACACAAGTATTTTTCACTTTAATACAATATTCCATAAGTTATATGAGGTATTCATCTCATTATTTAAACCATAGGCTTCATGGTAGATGATTTTGCCCAATTATATGCTAATTTAAGTTTTCTGAGCATATTTATGATAGGCCTGCCTAAGTTGTGATGTTCAGTAGGTTAGTTGTGTTGAATTCATTTTCCACATAGATATTTTCAACTTATGATGAGTTTTTGATACATAACTCTATCATAAGTCAAGAAATTTTACGCGAAACTAGCTTTAAGAAACATTTTTCATTTGTTTCATGTATTAGAGATGTATATTCTATATGATGAATGAGATGATTGTTTTTCCTATTGCTTTTAGCAATTCTTGATACTCTGATCCTCAAAGACATGTGAAGTTTGACCTTTGACTAGTTATTGTCATTATCAAAAATACTTAATACACTATCAAGAAATACAGGAACGGCCGGGGGCAGTGGTTCAAGCCTGTAATCCCAGCTCTTTGGGAGACCAAGGCAAGAGAATTGCTTAAGAGCATGGGTTCGAGACCAGCCTGGGCAACTTGGTGAGACCTTGTCTCTACAATAAAAAAGAAAAAAAAAAGTTTGCCCGGTGTGGCAGCGTGCGCCTGTAATTCCAGCTATTCGGAAGTCTGAGGCGGAAGGATCGTCGGAGCCCAGCAGGTCGACGCTGGGGTGGCCGTGAGTGTGCCACTGCCCTCCAGCCTGGGCAACACAGTAAGACTCCAACTAGGAAGAAAGGAAGGAAGGAAGAAAGGAAGGAAGGAAGAAAGGAATGAAGGAAGAAAGGAAGGAAGGAAGGAAAGAAGGAACAATTTTATGTGCTGTGAGACGGCTTTCTTCATAAATTGCTACCTTGAGAAATTAATCTTTTAAAAGAGAAAATTTGAGAGAATAAGGATTTTTATTTCTTCTGTATTATTATTATTATTATTATTTATTTATTTATTTATTTTTTTTAGTTGGAGTCTCACTCTGTCGCCCAGACTGGAGTGCAGTGACACGCTCCCGGCCACCGCAGCCTTGACCTACTGGGCTCCAGCAATCCTTCCGCCACAGCCTTCCAAGTAGCTGAAACTACAGGCACGCGCTACCATGCCCGGCTAGTTTTTTGATTTATTGTAGAGATGAGGTCTCACCAAGTTGCCCAGGCGAGTCTCGAACTCTGGGACTCAGGCAATCCACTCATATTTCTTCTTTTTTTTTTATAATGTCTTAATTGGCTTATCCCCCACTCTTAGAACAATGTCCATCTAATATAGGCATGCATCATTGATTAATTTGAAATTAAATAAAACACAAATTAATTGAAATTATTTATTGTAATTATTTTGGTTATTGTAAATAGAAATTAGAGCAATGCACAGAATTATGAATAGATTATGCTTGTCAACAAACACAATTAAAACCAAATGTATTGTATATAATATAGAGAAAAAATTTGAATATAAATATGTTGTCATAACTTATTTTCTTTGAATAGAAGTTTTCTGAAACATAAAGTTAAATATTACCTAAATTTGAAATGATCTGTTGTTGTCTTGCACTATAATTCATAATTGAATGCAGAACAAATATTAAAAGCATGCATATTCATGTTTTTACACTCTCAATATAATTATTCTGCCTTGGATATGATCATTGTATATAGATATCTATTTAAATTGGTCATACAGTTTGAAAGTTAAACTCAAATGTAATGCCAAAGGAAATAGTTTGTGAAAAGTTGTCTTGTGCTTGTTGACAATTAAACTCAATACTTTGAATTATGTAAAGTTGTGTATAGCTATCAAGTTCCAATTGCAACTAAATATGTAACTATTTCAGTATAGTCTTGCTTTTTTTTATAAGTCAAAAACTATTGAATAAATGATTTTTTACATCACTATGTTATTGTGTGATATTATATAAAAGACAAAATAGATTG
This sequence comes from Tarsius wallacei, assembly GCA_963574415.1. Lineage (NCBI taxonomy): Eukaryota > Metazoa > Chordata > Mammalia > Primates > Tarsiidae > Tarsius > Tarsius wallacei. The sequence goes on along the minus strand of CAUYQG010150020.1, from coordinate 12,574 downwards.
TGAAGAAATAAATTGTCTATGAATATGAATTTCCATAGTTAATTTTTGCTATAAAGTATATTTCAATGATAAAATATTTTAATGAACGAAAAATGCTGAGAACAATTAGCTCACAGTGACATCATTTCAGCCATATTCACATATTTGTATATTAAAACATAAAGTGATTTTTAAATGTTTTGATCATAATATATGACATGCATAAAATATATAAAAATGTTAGGTTAAAGAGATATCATAAAACACATACAAATGCATCATTACCTACAGCAAGCTTAAGAAATAATACAGAATCACAACCTTATGGTGAGGTAAACCACATCATATTTTTTTCCCTTCACTCAAATAATATGTAATCCCTAGATACATATGTTGTTTAGTTCTATTTCTTTAAATGTTGTTGTAAATGGATCTTGATATCTTTTTCTAAAATATTTTACTCACAATTTTAATTGCATTTTTTTAAACAAATGAAGGTTTGTTATTTTTCATGGTCACGTAGAAATAATAAATACTGTACTTATCTATTTATATTTCCATGGACAGATTTTTTTACTATTACAAATGAATCTGTTATGGTGAATAGCAGTGACTATTTCTTTAGATTATATAAAGAGAGTACAATAGCTTTACTTATAGTATAAGCATGTTTAGATTTATTTGTTACTGCCTAACTGTTCTCCAAGGTTTTAAGGTTGTTGAAGGTTTTCAATTTACTTTGGTTTAGCATTCTTACAACACTTGTCTTACCTTGTTGGTGTACTGAATCATGTGTCATTATGTATGACTTTACTTAATACTTTTTTGCTTTAGGTATATTATTACTAATAAGATATTATCTAACATTCTTTTGGTTGTTAATAGCTTGGAACATTCTTATTCTTTATTTTACTTCAAACATTAGGTGATCTTATATTTTGATATGTCTCTTCTAAATAGCATATAATAAAATACTTAGTTTTTATGGAGTTTAAAACTGAATCTCTTTGATTTGGGAGTTAAGTCATGAACCTTTATTATGATTTTTTTTCTCTACATCTAGATTGTTCTCTACATCTATCCTCTTACTTTGTGCTGTCTTTTTGCTGTGTTTTTCTATGTTTGTTGTTTCCTCATTCTTGTCTCCATTATTTAAGTTGCAAATGTTTTCTTCCTCATGTTATTTTCTCCATAGTTGTTTAAAAGTTTATTATATACATATAATGCAGGCATTTCTTGAACTTATTTGGTTACAAAGTTGTTTTTATACTTCCTTTATTCTGAGATAGATAATTATACAGTAAAAACACGTTAGTGGTTAAATTTTAGTTTTGCTTTAAAAGAAAGATGAGCTAGTTAATCAAAATAAGATATTTGTTAAGCAGTCTAAATGAAAAATGTAGGTAGTTGGGTCATGGGTATAAGGGAATATTTTGTATGATAGATTTTATTGTCAAAAATAATTTATTGAATTAAATTCAGATGAATACTAATCAAACAAAAAACATGATTTGAGCAACAGAATAGCTAGAAATCTTGATGCACAAATAAATTTAACAGCTTGATAAAAGATAGAAGAAACGGACTAAAGTTTCAGAGAAGCTTGCATGTAGAGGATAATTACAGAAATTAAAGGGGAAATAATCTGAACTTTGAACATGTAAAATTCTTGTGAGTGGTTCCTGTTTATATTTTCCACACAGGGTGACATTACAAGATTTATACATAAGTCAAGTGTTCATGAATTTCTATCACTTTATCAATTCTATCATTTCTTTCTTGATGGAGTAAAATAAGGAATAAAAGTAGAACTCAATATTTTCTGGTCTTAATTAGTTGGTATGAATTGACAAGGATTATGGCAGCTTTTTTCTTCAGTTGAGCTTAATATTACTGCAATGTTTAAGTAATAAATATCATCAAACCTTAACAACTTAACACAACAAAAGTTTATTTTTTTCTTATGCAAGATCTGTTCTGAAAACATACAGACCTCTGCAAGACAATTATCCTTGTGGTAATTAAGCATTTCACACAGATTCAAATTCTTTTTTATCTTTATCTGCATTGGTGTTTCATTTGTCCATTTCTTCATTTGTGATAATACAGAGCATATCAAAGTCTAGGCCTAATTTAAGGCTAGGAAATATAATCAACTCATGCACTTGGGCTGAAAGAAGTCAATACAGTAGAGTAATAAAAATGCCCTGTCCTTTGCTGCCACCAAAGAGCTTGAAATCCATTTCAAAATAACTCAGGCTTATGTTTAAACAGATGTTAACCTTCAAATAACATACACATTCTACTCCCTAATGATAATTACTCATCACAAGTCAATAGCTTTTATTTATTTTTTAATTGCTCTATTCTCTTAAAATTACTTTCATATGTTTTCTAGGTTTTTAAACTGAGATGCCTCAGAAGTCAAAACATTTAGCTTTTATAATATTTATGTATTCTCTTAGTCATATTTGTAATTATGCATACTAGGCTTATGTTACCATTCCTTCATATATCAACTTCCAATGTACTGACTAAATTTATTTTTAAAGTATTCTAGCAGATAACATTAAGGCTCCTTTGATTATTCTAAAATACCTATTACTCAAAATTTTAAGTTACATTATTCAACTATAATTATGATAGCTTTATATGTGAAAATATGATTTTAAAAAACCCTGCTCTTTATAATAAGCATTGGTAATATTATAAACATTTTACTGTTACACCAAAAAATGGAATATTTAGATAAAGAATAAGAAGGAAAAAAATCCTTTATAGAAGACAGAAATTGCACTATTCAGGAATACATACTGACAAATTGAAAAATAGTGGCTAAAAAATGAGAAAATAGATTTTGAAGTTTACTAACTTATGGCTTTACAAGTATAATATTAATTTATATTTACTAACTTATATTAGCAATACTTTTGTAATAGTCAATTTTTTAACCATATTATCTATGACATGGCATTAATTTCTTCTTCAACAATGAAGACAATTGAATTCTTTATCTAATTTAAACTTATGAATTGTGAGGTTTATTGAACAGGAGTCCTTCATGAATACCTTCCATTAAATCCTTGCTTAGTTCCCAAGTTTCTTTGTTACTGTTTTTTTTTAATTACTTGTGTTATTCTTTTGGTGTATTTTCTAATGACTTAATCATTAGAGGATATGTCAGTAATAAAAACTATAAGTTCCTGTTTGTCATAAATATATGTTACTTATATCTCTTTATGGTTAATATAAATGGGGTATAAAATTATAAGTTAAACTAGTTTATTTTATCAAAATTGAAGGCATTGCTTCATATTCTCTACCTTGCTATTAACACATAGAGAGGTTTACAGCTATGAGATTACTATTTTTTTTTCATAAATACGCCTTTCTTTCTTTTTAGAAACATTTTGTTTTTGAATTCCATCAATGATATTTTAAATTTCACAATCACAATCAACACACAGACACACGCGCGCGCACGCATACACACTTTTTTTCTGCTTGACAAATAGATGCTTTCCAGTTGCAAATATAACTTTCTATAGTGAGTAACTTCTGAATTTTTTTCAATTGTTCAATTTATATTTTTTGATTAACATTAAAATAGTGAGTGTAAAAGTAAATGATCCTTAGGTATTTAACTCTGATCTTATATTTGCCTTTTATTTGTCTTTGTCTTAACTTATTCAGAATTCTTTCAAAAACTCTTATCTATTTACTGATTATTTTGTAGGTTTTTTAATCATGTATATTTTCAAGCTTTTTTTTTCTCATCTAACTGATCATTTCTAAAGAGTTTGATTTTGTTTTATGGGTGCAATTTTTTAATTTCACTACAATTTCACTAATTTAAATAGTTGACAACATTGGTGTTTTGGTTCTCTGATTTATTTGTTTTTTCTCTAGAGTTTCTTTTCATTTCAGTTATCTTGCATTTTCTATTTGGTGCTTATAAAAATGCACTAATATTTTACATTCTGTATGTATAAGTTCTTTCTGACTATAACCAACATTTTTTCTACTCCAGCCGGGGCTGTACCAACCTTTATTTATGTGTATATGTGTGTGTATATATGTGTGCATGGTGTTCTGGTCCTTTTATTATTTTATAATGATCATTTATCTTTTTGTTGTTATTGTCTATGTCTCTTCATTTTTACATGTTAAAGACAGTGGAAAGCAAATGAGTAGTAAAGCACCTTGAAGGTAAAAGTATGCATTATATTTCTGTAATTAATTTATCACTTTCTTTGAAGATTTATTTTCAAAGAAATTTCTTCAGAAATTTTCCATTCAAGTTGAAACAAATGTCTCTAGAATAGTGGCCCTGATAAGACAATGCTTTTATTTTGCTACTGCATACAACTCACTACATATTGTGGCATTCAGGTCCCCGGAGATAGTTGTCTTCATGCTGGACAGGCTGTAAAGGTCTGAGAAGGAACGAAGGCAGATAGAAGAGTTCTGAGTGGAAAATTTTACTCTTTTCTCCTAGATTATAATGGTTGTCTTTTCTTCTTTTTAGTTAAAAGAATAAATCAAATTATCTGTCATAGAAAGGAGAAAGTTATTGTGTTGCAGGAGTTTTGAACTCCACTGTCAGCTTGAACCAGCGACCTCGAGTTCTTGTCCCTCGATCAAGAAGATTAAGGAATGCGAACACCAAAAGGATGAGTGAAAGGAGTTTATTAAGCAACAAAGCTCTTTAGAAAAGGGGAGTGGGGCAACCCCTTCGGGTCTCCTCCCACCGTGGAAGCTTTTCTGTCCTCTCAATAAATCCTGCTTTCTAAAAGAAAGAAAGAAAAGAGAGAGAGAGAGAGAAAGAAAAAGAGAAGGGTCCTGAAACGGGTAACCTGGTGCTAGGAGTTTTTTGTGGTTTTTACCTTATCTTTTCTGGGAGCATTTCTCTCATTTACATCTCATCCATTCCTTACTTCCTGAGACCCAATTATTGCGCATGAGGGTCCTTGACCAAAGTCACTCCATCTTGACTATTAGCTATAAGTACCACAGAAAAGCCCACTGAGGGGGGAGTAAAACCTCAACGCTAATACTATGTTAATAATATTATAATAAGCTAAGGTCAAGGTAGGACGTTTAGTTAAGCTACTGTGCCTGTGTTTAAGCAGCAAAAAGTCCCCTTTAGCAGTACATCCTGGGTTGAGAAAATGTCCTTAACCAAATTAACCACATTTTAAGCAAACAATTATATAATGGGGGTGGTGCAGGGGGCATTCTCACAGGTCTCAAGACCCTTCCTCTCTGTCTGCCTAACTAGCTTCTGACTACCTCCTCTCTCAGTTGGATATATCAGAACAGGATAAATGGAATCATTCCATAGTTATACTGACAGAATCCGTATTCAGTTTTTCTCATTTTTCTGATTCTAAACTATTTGCTGCTGAGTACCAATTCTTCCGAAAAGCTGCTGAATAAGAGTTACAGAGTTCAATCAGGTTTCTAACTGTCAACAATGTCTGTGACCTCTAGAATGTCAGCATATATATAGTATTATATATATAGCATTTTATATACACAACAGTGAAATATGAAGGTTCAGATTTTGGGATGGCGGGTCAGTTATTTTAATGCTATGATTCTATCACTTAAAACCAATATGAGAGGAATCAGGAAAGATGGCAAAGAAGGAAGCCTAAGGAATCTGGTTCCCCACACAAACAAAAAAAAATTGTATTTGGAAACTTGGGAGTTTACTGATGGCTTGCAACTTTCAGGGGAAGGCTTGGACAATTAATTGCAATTAATTTTGGTCAATTTTAGATCCTATAAAAGCAGCCAACTGCTTAGCAACTACCTGTTTAGCAGATACCCACCCTCAAACTCAGCCCCACACCATATATGTGTTCCAGGAGCAGCATGCGTGCAGTTTGCAAAAGCCAGAGTGAGCAAAAAGGATCATGTTCTCCAAATAGTTGGGATCTGTGCTTGGATTACTGAGTGCTGCATCCCAACACTGGTGCAAAGAGGCTTTCCTTTTTTTCCTCCTCACGTTATTGCAAGCTCCTCTCCAGTTAAAGTGATTTCCAGGAGATTTAAAGGGCCAGTGACTGTTTCATTCCCACTTTCACTTTTTAAATTTTGATTTTAGCCAGGCTCGGTGGCTCAACCTGTAATCCCGCGCTTTGGGAGAACGAGATGAGTGGATTGCCTGAGCCAGCGAGTTTGAGACCCGCCTGGCCAACTTGGCGAGACCTCATCTCTACAAGAAATCAAAAAATTAGCCCTACGTGGTAGCGCTCGCTGTAGTTCCAGCTACTCGGGAGGCTGAGGCGGAAGGATCGCTGGAGCCCAGCAGGCTGAGGCTGCGGTGGCCGGAATCGTGTCACTGCACTCCAGTCTGGGTGACAGAGTGAGACTCTAACTCAAAGAAAAAAAAAAGAAAATTAGAAAATGAAATCACTCCACACAATCATAGATAGGTACAGGCTTAGAAAAGACCTAGATGACCCTTAATTTACACCTCAGGCTACTCCCTGAGAGTAGAGAGACCTTCAACAGTCTTGGGAGTTTGTTATCACTAGACCTGCCCTGCTAGAAATGCTTAAGCTAATCCTGCATGTTGAAATAAAAAGACAATAAATAGTAACTAGTAACCATATGAAAAAATAAGATTTCTGTCAACATAAATGATAAATGCATGGCCAATTATTTAAAGAAAGTAGAATAAATTTTCTTTAAATTTTATAAAATGCTTAGATTAGGAGCATGCCATTTTAGTCCAGTTATATAGTTAGCTGAGTTAATACAAGATTTCAACCTTTGCAACATTTGAACTACTTTCAGTTTACTTTTTTTTTTTTTAAAGGTTTTCCTTAAGGGATCTACTTGTATTTCTGATATATTTCATTCCCCAATCGCTTACCTTAGTGGATTCTGAACTGCATTTTCTATCCACGTAGCTCATGAGAGTGTAAATCATATTGCATATATTTTCATTTTTTTAGGTGTTTATTAGTCTACAAAGCTTGGGATTTGAGAAAAAACATTAAAAATCTTGGACTGCCTTTGTTCTGGAACCTTGATCTCTCAATTCTTAGCGGACGTTTTATCTCTCCAATGCTTTCAGAGACATGACCATTTGTTTCTTCCTCCATTTTGTTATTCTCAGTAGGAAGACTACATTACTGTAAGGTAGTTCATCATTGAGTTGGAAGACAATCCCAAAGATGTTCTTAAAAGAAATCAATACCTACATTTAAAGGGTGGCCCCAGCTACCAAGAGAGAGCGTTTTTTTTATTTAGTACATCATTTAACAATGTCAAAAGTATATTTTAAGTATTTATTATAATAATAATAGCTTGCATTTAAGCAGCATTTAGAGAGTACATATATTGCCATGTTTGTAGAAAATTAAACTAGAAATAAATATTTTTTAGGTAAAGCAACCGAAAAAGAAAGCTAAATATCTGAGTTTGGGAACTGTGCCATATTTTCTGTATGTTGATTAGAAAATTTGTTATTGATAATAATGTTTAAGTATGTTTCCTATGTTACCTCTTTTATTAGTCTTTATCATCATCCTATAGAATAAAGGCTATTATTTTCTTCATTCTACAAGTAAAGAAACTAAAATACATGATACATTAAATAACTCTCCAAGGTCATATCTCTTGTAAGTGTTGATGCCTGAATTTGATCAAGCAAAGTGACATAATGTTTACTTACTTAATTACTACTCTATCTCTTTCCTCATTAAGTTATGAGGGAGCAAACATGAATTTTTTTCCCACTCTAATGAAACTTCTCACTTTATTTGCCCTTTTGATTTGTAATGTTGTACCTGCAAATTCTGCCCTGGGATAACATAACATAATTGCTTATTTCAAAGGTCTTTATTTCCTCAACAACTCTTACATATACCAAATGATATGTGAAATAAGAAAACTACTGGATTTTTTTCATATTTATGAATGAGACTTCATAGTGCCATTATATTAATGCCTTAATTTTCATCTCATTTAGTAACCTGATTTTATACTCTAGCATGAATTTGTTCTAGTTTAGCTCAGGTCTCTTAAAGTATGACTTTCGAAGTGATTATTTAGGATGAGTTCTCCCATTTGACACTCAACAAGATAAATATTCTTATAATTTAAGTATTCCATTAATGCAATTTAGGACAATTATAATATTGCTAATAATTTTTCATTTTTATTTTATTTATTTTGATGGAGTGTCTAAAAAATTTTGATCCACATTAATGTTAAAATTTCAGCTCTATAAATTTATAATTCTACAATTGATAGTACAATTAATTCTGCTTCAACAGAATAAATTATATATTTGAATGTTATTTTGTATATATCACCACAGTAACTTCTCTAGGGTCTTTTTTGAACTCCTGCAAAATACGTAGAAATTGTTAATTGTTATAACGTCCTTATTAATTGGTTCTGTTATTATCAATTACCTTCTTTCTCTTTATTAATAATTTTCATCTTGCTGTATTTTCTGTATAATATTAGTATAGCCACCCTAGTTCTCTTTGGGATATTGTTTTCATGGTAAACTTTTAACCATTTTTTAAAAATTTTCAAATTATTTTTTGTCTTTAAATCTAAAGTATGTATGCCTCTTTTAGACAGCACATAGGTGGGTCATATTTTATGTAATTTTATATTTGATTAAAGTGCTTAGTCTATTTATGCTTGATATAATTACTGATGAACCAATATTTTTATATGGTCTGCTTTTTGATGTTTGCTTTCTATATGTGTTACTTTTTGTTTTTCATTTTTATATTTCTTCATTACTCTCCTCTCTAGAGTTAAATAGATATTTTCTATTTATCTTTTTAAATCCTTTGTGGTACTTCTATGTTCTTGAGCTACTTAATTTTGTTGTTGTGGTGGTCGTGGTGATAGTTTTGTAGTAGTTGCCCTAGGAATTGAAATTATCAACTTAATTGAAAACAATTTAGTTAGGAATAACGCAAACTATAGAATATTGATTTCCAGATATAAAAGTGTTTGGCTTTCGTGTAGCACCATCTTCTCCTTTTTCCCTCTTATTTTCATACAAATTACATTATACAATATAAACTCATCAAAACAGTTTTATAATAATTGCTTTATGCTGTTATTTAAAACAGGTAAATAAAGAGTTACAAGAGAAAATATAATTACAGTCTATTTTATATTTGTTTATGAAGTTAGTTTTACTGGAGTCTTTTCTTCTTATGTGAATTTAGATTACTGTTTACTCTCCTTTCATACTAACCTGCTGAATTCCGTTAGTAAATTATTAGGACAAATCTGCTAGTGGCAGTTTTTGCCGTGTTTTGCTTGTCTGGAAATGTCTGATTTCTCTTTTAATTTTTGCTAGATAAAGGATTTTGGGTTGACAGTCTTTCAGCAATTTTACGTGTCATTTTAACTGTCATTGCTGAAATTCATGGTTTATGATGGAAACTTAGCTATTAATTTTTATCAAGGACCACTTGTATGCGGTAAATCATTTTTCTATGCCATGTTCAAGGTATTTTGTCATTGACTTTTTAAAAAATTGGAATATGGTGTGTCTATGGTGAATCTTTTTGTGTTTATTTTCCTTGAAGCGTATTGGACTTTTTTGATATGAGTATTAAGTTTTTAAATAAGTTTTCAGTCACTATTTCTTCAAACATTTTTTTCTGCCCTGTCCTCTTTCTATTCTTCTGGAATTTCTATCATACACATGTTAGCTATTTGATAGTGCCCCAAGGCTTACAATATTGTGTGCTTTTTTTTTTTTTAATAATTCTGTTTATCTTTCTCAGACTTTATAAGATTTATTGTTAGCCGGGCTCGGTGGCTCAGCCTGTAATCCTGCGCTTTGGGAGGCTGAGGTGAGTGGATTGCCTGAGTCCGCGGGTTCGAGACCCTCCTGGGCAACTTGGTGAGACCTCATGTCTACAATAAATAAAAAAATCAGCCGGGCATAGTAGCGCGTGCCTGTAATTCTGGCTACTCGGGAGGCTGTGGTGGAAGGATCGCCAGAGTCCAGCAGGTCGACTGCACTCCAGTCTGGGTGACAGAGTGAGACTCCAACTCAAAAAAAAAAAAAAAGATTTATTGTTCAGGTCCGTTGATTCTCTTTTTTTTGCCAAAACAAATCTGTTGTTGGTCCCACTTAATAAACTTTTTATGTGTTTCATTAATTTTCAATTCCAGAAATTCTGTTTGGTCCTTATCTATCTCTTTATTATTAGTTTTTCATTTATGAGACATTACTGTCATAGTCTTTTAATTACTTACTCTGTGATTTCTTTAAAAAATTTTTTTAGTAGTTTTATCTATTAAGACCAGAATGTATGCTCTCTTGGGGACATTTTCCATTGGTAGCTTGTCCCATCCCCTTTGTATACAGCGAACTTTCCTTTCCCTCTGCTCATGTGATAAGTTTTGCTAAAGGCCATTAATTTTAAACAATATATTTAGCAAATTTATTACCAGATGCAATTTTTCTGTGCAAATTATGTCTATTCTGTATTTTCTATGGTGTTCGGCCATTGAGTTCTCTGACAAATTTTTGTGTGTATGAAGGGAGATTTTGTTTTGTTTTGTTTTAAGCCTAGTGTTTTAGTGATCACTCTGGCTCAGTATACTTTACTTGTATGGTGATGATTTGTCAGAAGTTTTCCTTCATTGTCTTGATTGCATTCTATTTCCTTGCTAATAGAATTTCTGGAAAAAGGCAAAACTTGAAGCTTCAGGAAGTTTCCAACATCCTTAAATTTTATATTTTGTTTCTGCAGGTCTCAAGTTAATTCAGAAGTTACTACTAAGAACATCATATTCAGGTTTTCCCTGAAAAAATGTACACAGAATTCCTTATGAATGAAGTCTTTTGGGTCCCCAGGATTATTTAGTTGTTCAAAGTCCTTTGTGGTTGTTTTGTTCTCTAGAATCTTTGTTTAAAGACAGTATTTGGTCAGGCTCTTTTTTACCCAAATTAAAATCAATAAATCAATACTTCGGGCAGCTGAGTTGTTGCCATCAGATTTCTATTTTTTTATATATATATTTTCTGGGGTTTGTTTTTTGTTTGTTTCCCTGAGCTAAACTTTGAGTCACATTTAATAGTCAACACAAAACATGGAAATAGAGTTTTTCCAGGAGCTTCAAGTATGGACAAAATATTGATTGTGCTTTAGGGGTGGTACTTTCTCAAGGGCTTCAAAAAAAAGTCTGTTTTCTCTGTTGATTGCAAGGCTGGAGACTTTTCAGAGTTACCACATAAGGGAGTGTAGAAGGGCAAAAAGATGTGAATATGCTAAATCAAAACATCACAGACTCCTTTATCTTGCTGATTTTGACAAGTTTCGCATAAATAGATTATTTTAATTCAGTTCATTCTGTGGGTGAGTCAATGTCCAGAGGTTTCAAATGGTTAAAGTTTTTTATTTTGCCAGTATTTTTTGTGGGAGAGTATATTTACCAAAGTCATCCTTCTTCCATTCTAGAATCAATATATTTTCTTCTTTATTAACAAATAAATTTGCTATTTTTTTCTGCTGAGTATTATACTATATATAGCAGTTGATCATTGATGACAAAAATGTCACCAAAAGAAGTTGATGATGACATAATAAAAGAAGCCAAGAAATGAAGGTTTCAACATATGTCTATGAGTCACAAATTCTCCATTTTGTCATCCATATACATGGAGGTAAAAATTCATGAATGTGACCATATTTAAGGTATAAGTTGTAAGGATACAAGGAAGAAAATAAATAATTAATGTAATTCTTGAATACAAACTGAATGATGATGAGGTTTCCCCCACTTTTTAAGACATGAGACATAAATTCCTGGAATAAATTTCAGCTACTTTTAGTCTGTCAAAAATGTTGAGTTTCTGAGTTTGTGCATGTCATTAAGTGATTTTCAGTGACCAATAAGCTGCCCAGTTACTTATTGAATTATTCACTGTATCCAATTGCCAGTTTAAACAGATGACTTTAGTTACATAAACCAGGTGTTAATTTTCTATAACTGAAGATGTTATACTGAAACACCTTCCTCGTCAATAAAATCTTTCTATATTATGAGCTGCTGCACTTCAACACAAAATTTTTTAAATACACGTATCTGTGGGAGGCAGAGGAGAGAGGATTGCCTGAGCCAAAGGGTTCAAGACCACCATGAGCAACTCGGTGAGATTTCTTCTCTACAATAGTCAGAAAACAGCTGGGTAAGGTGGCACATGCCTGTGGTTCCAGATACTTGAAAAGCTGAGGTGGAAGGATCGCCTGAACCCATCAGGCCAAGGTTGTAGGGACCATAAGCGTGCCACTGCACTCTAGCCTGGGTGACAGAGTGAGGCTCTGAGTATAAATAATAAACAAATAAATAAATACACATATTTGAGTTCACATTATTATACCTCCCTTTGTTAGTTCTAGGAACAATTTTTCACTCTGACCTCTTAATATTGACTAGAATAGCTGGGCTCGGTGGCTCAGCCTGTAATCCCACGCCTTTGGGAGGCTGAGGTGAGTGGATTGCCTGAGCCCGCGGGTTTGAGACCCGCCTGGGCAAGCAAGACCTCATCTCTACAATAAGTCAAAAAATCAGCCGGGCATGGTAG
>CAUYQG010150019.1:0-22704 GCA_963574415.1 Tarsius wallacei | reverse complement strand
ATTAATCACTACATCACAAGTACTTGACGATATTCCTTCTTTTCCTCTCTGGTTGTTCAGGCCGAATAGCTCAATTTTTTTTTTTTTGATTGAGTTGGAGTCTTACTCTGTCGCCCAGACTGGAGTGCAGTGGCCGTTCCCGGCTACCACAGCATCGACCTGCTGGGCTCTGGCAATCCTTCCGCCTCACCCTTCCAAGTAGCTGGAACTACAGGCGTGCACTACCACGCCCAACTAGTTTTTAACTTATTGTAGAGATGAGGTCTCGCCAAGTTGCCCAGGCGGGTCTTGAACCCGCGGGCTCAGGCAATCCACTCACCTCAGCCTCCCAAAGCGCGGGATTACAGGCTGAGCCACCGAGCCCGGCTTTTTTTCTTTTTTTAAGCAATGATGTTCTACTCTTCATTCCTTCACTTTGACTCCCTCTCCACTTCCTTCCAAAAAGTGCTGATTTATTTAGTTTGAAAATCAAAATATTAACGTAGTTTTCAGGTTTTGAAAGGACAATTTCTCCATCCCCCTTCTGGGCTATTATGAATTCAGCCAGGGTGGGCTAAAGGCTGTGGGGCCCAGGGCCCTTGTGACTTACAGTTCAAAAGTGTCTAAACAGCAGCGCTGTGCTCTAACTGTCCAGAACCCCATCTCCCTTTTAACAGAGGAAGACCCCTCTGCCTCCTTTCTCCCACCTGCTGATGCACGCAGCTCCCCTTTCCCGTCTCCCCTGCGCCCACACCTGCTGTTTACATGGTAGCACATGTGCAGGTGGCTGTTAGAAAACGTGTCTGTCCATCTGCACCTGAAACAGGCTGGCAAGGGAACTGCAGGAACCAAGACCCAAGTCCTCTGTGTGCTTTTCATTAACAGGACTTCCAACCACATGGTCCCTGGAGAGGCTGAGAGGGCAGAGAGTGAGGGGTTCCACAGAGAAGGAAATGCCAACCCTGCTCAGGCCATGAGACCGAGGGCTGCCTCTCCGGATTCAGAAAACCTGATATTCCCGGGCAGCCTACGGTCATCTCGGCTCTGCCGCCAGGCTGGCGACCTCATCCCAGCAGCAGCTGCAGCACATCACCCCCACACTCACTGGGGCATTGAAGCGCCTGATTGCAGAAAGATTTCAACATCTCCACACCTCTACACGCCACGATGAGCCACGTTCTCCTTCCTCTGGAGTAAACACGAGCCACCTCAGCTGCATGTGGGTTTGTTAACAAGCCCCTGGGGACACTATTACCCTCCGTGTCTTTAGAAATGAGCCCTGGTCCTTACAGCAAAGGGAACCAGAATGGGTCTCATATTTTCCACTATATGGACAGGGTTCCCAGGACACTCACACGTCACTGGAACATCCACGGTGCTGGCTGGAAGTCCTGACAAAATCAAGTTTTGCAGGTCTTTAGTGAGGCGGGTTAGGCCCAAGCCATAGTGCCCCCACAGGGATTACTGGACTTATGGGAGGGAGGCTCTCACTCTGGCCATGCCTTTCAGGAAGTTTATTTGGGTGTCCCCTCTCAAAGGAGGGAGTGGAATTGAGCCAAAGTGTCAGGAATCAATACAACTTTCACGTTACCAAACAGCAACACAGCTCAGTGGTCTGAGAAAAATGGCTCAATCCCAGGTCACTCAGAGACTTGCTGGGTAGCCACATGTGGTGTGTGTATGTGTGTGTATGTGATTCAGTTTCCTATTTTTTTTTTTTTGAATAGGAGTCTCACTCTGTCACTCAGGCTGGAGTGCAGTGGCACGCTCACGGCCACCGCGGCCTCGACCTGCTGGGCTCAGGTGATCTTCCTGCCTCAGGCTTCCAAGCAGTTGGAACCACCAGGCCACGTCACCATGCCTGGCTAATTTTTTGGATTTACTGTAGAGACAAGGTCTTGCCATGTTGCCTGGGTTGGTCTCGAACTCCTGGGCTCAGGCAATCCTCTTGCCTCTGCCTCCCAAAGCACTGGGATTACAGGCATGAGCCACCACACCTAGTTAGTTTTCTATTCTTAATCAACCACCAAGTCCTGACCATATTTCCTTTACAATCAGTCACTATCTCTATTCCTTTTTTTTTTTTTTTGAGTTGAGGGTCTTACTCTGTCAAGTTGAAGTGCAGTGGCATGATCCTAGCTCACCACTGCCTTAAACTCCTGGGTTCAAATGATCCTCCCAGCTCAGCCTCCCAAGGAGCTGGGTCTACAGGCACATGCCACCACATGCCACCACATGCCACCACCTGGATAATTTTTTAAATTTTTTATAGAACAGGCTCTTGCTGTGTTGCCCAAGCTAGTCTCCATTCTGACACTTAAGTTTCTAAGACCTCAACAAGTCATACCTAGAGTGCCTCTTCCTAATGGACCATTTTCAACTCCTCTCAATTTTGAACAGATCTTAAAGTATAATTTAAATGATAACTGTAATTCCTGAAGTGCTAAGAATGAATTGGACATTCTGATGAAAGTGTTATATACACTACCTCATACACATGATTCTGTGTGAGAGTATTATCCTCATAAAAACAATGAAGAAACCAAGGCTCGGGGTTGAGTTTCTCAAGATCAAACAGCTAGTGAGTGTTGGAGCTAGGGTTCAAACCTAGCTTTGTCTTTTCAGGCACCATGTACACAGCCTCATCCAGTGAACTACACAAACCCAGCATGGCTCTCCAGCATCTACCACAACAAACCTAAGCTTCAGCTGATTTTATATTGTGGGAGAGGTGATCCTTCTCCTCTGAATTTCTCCAATGTTCACAACCTGGACTACCCAGTTTGATAGTGAATTATGCTCTAAATAATGCTGTTGCTATGTGTCTTACTTAAATAAGTCTCCCCAGAAGGAGTATGGTTTCTCTGAAGGCAGAGGCTAGATGTCAGAGCACTCTTTTCTGTTTACAGCCTCACCTGGTAGAGCACTGACTGGCATGTGGTTGAGTGTTCAGTGACCACGTGGGATGAAGAGGGGCCATGCACGAGAATGGCAGCCCTTGCAGTACACCGGCACTGATCTCGGTATCTACAGACAGTAGCGTACTCAGCTAGGCAGGTACTGTTATCAACCTCATTTCTCGTCATAGGAAAGCCTGGGCACCAAGAGTTCAAGTGACCTGACCCACGCCTAATAGCTAGTAAGTGACAGTCCCCCTCTTAACCATTAACTAAAATGGCTAGGTCTATGGAAAATAGAACTGGGTCAAGAATGAAGAGGAAGAATGACATGGAGGTGGTCTTTCCTATCAGCAGCCTGTGGTAGAAGGAGCCCAGCGGGAAACAACTCGACCTGGTTTTGAAAACCACCCTTCCTGGAGCCTCCCTTCTGCAATGCCTTTCCTAAACATACCTCAAGACACAAAGTGCTGTTTTCTTGGGAAGGGCTGATCACACAGCAGCCTACAATATCCCACGGGAGAGAGTGTGAGTGTCACTGCCACCTGTGACAGTCTGAGGTCAATGTTTCTATGTGCCATCCTCCCTTCCTTCCCACCCCTGCCACCACCTGTTAAGTGCCATGGTGACTGTAGCTCCCTGCTGCATCTCCTGGGAAGCTGCCACTGCGGCCTCTGCCAATGATGCCACCGCCTGGGTGGCCTCTGATGCTTGCGTCGTCTGGATGGTCATCTCACCTCCCTGTAACGTGGCCCAATTTTGTTCCACCTGAGGCAGAAAGGACAAGACAGTAAAAAATCAAAGTCACAAAAGGGGCATAATTTTTAAAAGAAATTTTCTAGTAAGTTGCCATATTTTTGGTCAAATACATACACACTTTTACATTTACATGACCTACAATGTACAGAAGAGGGTTTTCAGCATGCTATCTCCTGCAAAAAGGGAGTATTAGAATATATTTCTAGTTCAAGACCAGTTGCCTGGGCAACTTGGTGAGACCTCATCACTACAATGAATCAAAAAATTAGCTGGGCATGATGGTGCGTGTCTGTAGTTTCAGCTACTTGGAAGACTGAGGTGGAAAGATCGCCTGAGCTCAGCAGGTTGAGGCTGCAGTGGCTGTAAGCATGCCACTGCACTCCAGCCTGGGCAACAGAGGGAGACTCCGACACAAAAAAAAGAAAGAAAAAGAATATATTTCCGAATTTGCTTATATTTTCATAAAGAAATTCTGGAAGAGCACGCGGAAGAAACCATTGAGAAGATCTTCCTCCCTACACACTCACTTCCCCTTTCTACTCCCTCTAGTTGGAGACAACAACAGCAGCATATTCCACATACCTTGTGTACTTGCTTTTTCACAAACAATCCATCTCTGAAATGATTCCATTTGGAACACATACAACTGCTTCATTCATTGATGACTCACAATAATGGCTACACAGCATTGTATCATATAGGAACACCATGATTCATTTAACCAGCCATCTTGTAATGGGCATTTAGGTAGTTCCCAGTCTAAGACCTCAACAAGTCATACCTGGAGCGCCTCTTCCTAATAGACCTTTTCAACTCTTCTCAATTTTGAACAGATCTTAAAGTATAATTTAAATGATAATAACTGTAATTCCTGAAGTGCTAAGAATAAATTGGACATTCTGATGAGAGTTTGCAAGCTATTACAAACAGTGCTGTGATGAAACACTGCTGTACTTTGGATATCATGTGCAAGTCTATTTATAGGGTAAATTCCTAGAGGTGAAATTGCAGATCAAAGTTATTTTGCATTTTTATTTTTGATGAGAACTGCCAAATTCAGCAAATAATTTTTTTAATATAACAAAAACTGTTTTCTTTTTAGTGGGGGAGGAATTATGCTGAAACAAACAAAATAAAAAAAAACAAAAGTCAGACTACTGGTGATAAAGCACATGAGAATCCAGCCTGCTAGGCCTAGGCCAGGGTTGCTCAGCCTTGGCACTTACTAACATCCAGAGTCGGACAGTTCTTCGTTGTGGAGAATGTCCTGTGCATTGTGGAATACTTCGCAGTGTCCCTGGCTTCTACTCATTAGATGCTAACGGCACCCTCCCCAGTCATGACAATCAGAATGTCTCCAGATATTGCCAAATGTTCCCTCTGGCTCTGAGCTGAGAATCACTGGTTTTAGTACAATGCTTTGCATTTAGAGACTTCTCAGTTTTGGATACCTGTATCTAGCTACTTCAGTCTGTTTTGCTCAATAAATATGGGTTGATTAATTATTCCCTATCGAAAACAAAAAGCAGCAGGGGCAATAAAAGACAACTTTTTATCAGTAGGTGATAAATTAGCTCAGGTGTAATACTTCCTTGGCATCCTGGGCCTTGGGATGTTAGCTGTGCTTCCTGGCTAGTCCTTCCTGTTCCTGTTCCATACTGCTGGGGCTCAGTGAATGTTCCCTTGTGCCAGCCTGTTACTGTATCCCAAAGAAAGTGCCACAGGCTCTAAGAGAGGCAGATATTGAAAACGTCTCCAGCTTTGGTTTAATTATCATACTCAGATTATGGCAGTGCTTCTCAGAATGTTCGTCCAAAGCCTCCCAGTGAAGGAGCCATCCCTCTGAGCTGCCCTAGTATGCCCTGAATTCCCACAGGCAGGACTGTGCCAGCAAGCCTTCAGGACCCATCACCACCAAGGCAGAGATTTCCCAGAGCTGTGAAGTTGCCCACTCAGGAACTCACTCCAAAGCTCCTGCTTCCCAAGGCATGACTGCCTTGATCTCACTACTCCCATGAACATCACCGCCAGCACTGCCACTGCAAGAGGCAAGCTACACCGTCACTTCTCAGGTGACCGATGAGTCTACAGAAAACATCCGTTGACGCGGGACAGCACTGCCTTCCTCTTTCCAGCTGCCCTCTGTTTTAGCCCCGCCCATGCTGCTGCTCTCACTGAGTCCAGCCCAGTGCAGCTCTCCCAGGTCCTCACACTCCAATGGCAGCAACTCAGTATGAACACATTTAGTTACAAGTAGATGTGGAGTGAAAACAGCCTTAGAAGATTGCCACGTGTGATAGAATTTAAGGAAGTTAGGTTACATGGCTTGAAAGATTAAAGGGGATTGAGGCAGGGTAACTAGCACAGGTTAGACATAGATAGATACATTTCCCATAGGCAGGTTTTAGGAGTGTTCATTTTGAAAATTACATTTTGCTGCAGGCCAAGCTGGTGGCCTACCCAACCCCCTCCCCAGCTTGTTTTGTGAACAAGTTAACCTAATCAGTCCCTTGTGACCTTCATGACACAGACCCCATCAACATGGCAGCAGTAACTGACCCACCTATCTGCCTGCCATCCATCACCTGTGAGAACCTGTCCCCTCCGTGATGACGTGGAAGCAGACTACCACCCAATCACCCTAACCTGCCCTCGCCAAAGGGAAGGTTTAAAAGGCATTCAACTTCAAACAGCAGTTACCATTCTTTGACTGCCATGTTTTCTTACCTTTGGCCGTCTCCCCTATCTTGGAGAGGTGAATCTCTCTCTCTCTCTCTAATTTACTTTCTTTTTTTTTGAGTTGAAATCTCACTCGTTGCCCAGGCTGGAGTGCAGTGGCACACTCACAGCCAACCCAGCATTGACCTGCTGGGCTCCAGCAATCCTTCTGCCTCAGCCTTCCAAGTAGCTGGAACTGCAGGTGCGCACTACCAGGCTTGGCTAATTTTTTATTTATTGTAGAGATGAGGTCTTGCCAAGTTGCCCAGGCTGGTCTCAAACCCGTGGGTTCAGGCAATCCTCTCACCTTGGCCTCGCAAAATGCCAGGATTATAGACGTGAGTCACCGCACCCAGCAAAAATTGTATATTTTCAAGCCCACATACATAGTTTGTTCCATATCATTTTGAAATTCTCTCCTTGGTCAGTTATAAATGTCTGAGTAACTTGTAC
Organism: Tarsius wallacei; assembly: GCA_963574415.1. Lineage (NCBI taxonomy): Eukaryota > Metazoa > Chordata > Mammalia > Primates > Tarsiidae > Tarsius > Tarsius wallacei. Next base: position 15,898 of record CAUYQG010150019.1, on the reverse strand, counting down.
TGTGCCCTAATTAATTTTAAACTGCTTAAGGCTAGAGAGTTTGTTTCTTTGTATCTACCTGGATTACTGAGTATTCTCTGCACACAAGGCCCCAAACAGTCCTTCTCATAAATGTAACCAGATTTACCCGGACACCGAAGGCAGGCCAAGCTGGTGGCCTACCCCACCCCCTCCCCAGCTTGTGCTCTAATAGTAAGGACTCTCACCGATGAGGGTGAGCTAACAGAATGACCATACACCTTCACCATCTACTGTCATAAAGCGCGTTCTGTCCCATGAGAGAAAAGATGCTGAGTGTGAGGAGGAAAGGTGTTTCTACTAAATCACCTGGTCCGACATCTTCATTGGCACTGATGTGGTCTTATCTGTACCACTCAGTGAGATATTTAACTGATTACATTTCTCATGGTACAAAACTAAGAAACTAACAACTATATTAACATCTGAAAAAAATCAGAAGACAAATGGAAATATACTATATAATTTAAAACATGTTATCACTCCTGACATAACCTATATTTTCTCTCTTTATATCATGTTTATTTCATCGGATGTGTGAGAAGAGTTACAATATGTGTTTCATCCAACTGAATCTAGGTATTTACCGAAAGGCTATTAAAACTTTATATATGTTATTCACCAACCTCCACAATAGATGACTTAACAATGATATTAGTGTGCTAGAAAAGCCACTGATATGAGACTGAGTTTTTTTCATATTTTCTTTTTTTTGAGTTGGAGTCTCACTCTGTTACCCAGACTGGAGTGCAGTGGCCGTTCCCGGCCACCGCAGCCTCGACCTGCTGGGCTCCAGCAATCCTTCTGCCTCAGCTTTCCAAGTAGCCGGAACTACAGGCGTGCGCTACCACGCCTGGCTAATTTTTTTTTTGATTTATTGTAGAGATGAGGTCTCGCCAAATTGCCCAGGCGGGTCTTGAACCCGCGGGCTCAGGTAATCCACTCACCCGGCCTCCCAAAGCACTGGGATTACAGGCTGAGCCACCGAGCCCAGCCTCATATTTTCTATGAATAAAAATACATTGATTGGCCAAGCTCAGTGGCTCCCCAACCCTGCCAGGCTCCTTAGCTGAAGATACTCGCTCTGTCTGAAGGCATATACCCTTGGCAGGCCTCTCACAGCACATGCAGACACCTCTCTCTCCCGGAGGCAGCAGTCCTGTGGAAATCCCCACCACACGGCCACACCAGGGGCTCGGCATGGCCGGCGGGCCCAGGAGCCCAGCTGTGCTGTCCCTTCACACACTTGCCACGGGACCTTAGTCAGCACCCCGACTCCTGAGGTGCCCAGGTGAAAAGTGCCTTTGTGGTGTTCTAAGTGGAAATGCTCCATTGCTTTGAACAAGAGTAAGATAATACTTCTAGTTTTATTTCTGATACTGCTCTTTGACATTGCTTGGCTATTTTTCAAGCTTCAGGAATACACCACACCAGTTTCTTTAGAAATGCCCAGTGACTTGATGACCCCTTCCTCCACTGCTTGAATCTTCATCAGTGACTCAGAGTCTAAATCCTGCTTTTCTAAATGCATCATCCAGCTTCAACACTACTCGGTGACTTTGGGCCAATCACCTAAACTCTGTATGTCTCTGCTTTCTCATCTGTAAAGAGAAGATAACAAACTGTCCTTCATAGAGCTGGGCGTTTAGCCCACCAAAAGCTCAACCAAGGCTAGCTGCCTTTAGGTTAATGTCCCATAATCGCCTTGACCTTGGTAGGAAAGGATTCTCCTGTGAAATCTTTTCAAAGACATGTTTAAATTGTAATAAATCATGCTACTGACTTGCAAAAATATTTATCCCTTAAAAAGAACGCTTCCCTTAGTCAGTTCCAGTTTTAATGAACCAATTTTTTTCATAAAGCCCAAAGATGAAATTCTCTGGGACTCCTAGCATAAAAGTACTACAGGGATAATCCCTTTCTTTGCGTATAATACAAAATGCTGTATGACAAATGCAAAATGGGAAGTTCCTGACGGCTTTTCACTGTTGTAATTATTATACACAGCAGAAGATGTTTTCCAAAACTGTCACGGTCTAATGTTTAAAAAAGGTTTCCATAAAATAACGGTACCGACATGTACTTTCATCTTCTGAACCCCCCCTTCTCCCTCACCTAGACCTTCGAGTGCTTCATATGGTGCAGCCAGATCCTCTCTTACCTCTCCATCAGCCACAGCGGAATAGTTCACCTGGGCAACAGTGACGGTGGTTGGCAGCTCTGAAGCATCAGCCAAGGTGGCTACTGTTGCGCCTGTGCCAACCTGGAGAGACACAGGGAGAGTGACGAGTGTCAGTGGGCGGACGCTCCCACCTCTCCTTCACTGGAAGCTAAGGTTCATGCACTCCCAGATTCAGCACAGATAAAATGGTCAGTACTCCTTGTGTGAAACGAGTCACTAAGATCCCATCAGAGAGACGAACAGGACTTTCAGAATTCTCCTTCAACCAAGTAAATCAGTATTAGAAGCTGCCATGTCACACTGTCGATGCCCAGTGTCAGCTCCCCAACTTTCCACTCTCACCCTGATCTGGACTTTTGAGGTTCCCTGTGAACAAACTGTATTCCACCCCAGAGCAGGTAGCTCAGGAGTATTCCCTGACCACTGACATTTTAAAGCACTGTGTTCTGGAAAGGTCCAGGAGAGCTACTCACAGTTTTGTGTTTAACAAGTATAAACCATTTACAATCTTCCTCAGCAACCAGTTTCTGGTAGAAGATCTTCGGTAACTCATGCAGAGAAAGTCTCCCATCAGAGGTGAGGTGCCCACTGATCTGCCCCAGAAACCACGCCTGGCAGCCTCAGGGCTACTCACCTGGATAAGCGAGACAGTGCCATCAGGGTTACTAAAGGTCTGGACTACGGTCTGTGACGGTACCAGATGGGCTATACTGTGTGTGGTTGTGGCCTGTGTTTGTGTCTGTTGATCTTCAAAGGCATACAGAAGATCTTCCCGCCCATGCTGTTTATAACAGTTTTTAACTATGGTCCGTAGTGCCTGTGTCCATGAAACCTGTCACAAAATACCAGACAAACACATTAAGGCACAAAGAACTTGGATTATTTAGTCCCAATATGAAGAAAGGAGCTACTTATCAAACCAAACCAAAACTCTTATAGAGTAAACTCTCTCAGGATTATTATTTCCCACAGACTGATTCTGGCACAAAGAAACTGAGCACCAGATATCAAAAAGGGTTTCCCTGGCCAGGCTTGGTGGCTCAGCCTGGAATCCCAGCACTTTGGGAGGCCGAGGTGAATGGATTGCCTGAGCCCAGGCAACTTGGCGAGACCTCGTCTCTACAATAAAATAAAAAATAGCTGGGCATGGTAGCATGCGCCTGTAGTTCTGGCTACTCAGGAGGCTGAGGCGGAAGGATCGCTGGAGCCCAGAAGGTTGACACTAGGGTGGCCGTGAGTCTGTGCGCCACTGCACTCCAGCCTGGCTGAAGGAGTGAGACTCCAACTAAAAAAAAACAAAAAAAACAAAAAAATAACCCAAAGAGGCTTTCCCATTGGCTTTCTTCCTGATCAGTCTGGGTTAGTTTTTGGATCTTAGACCCTATTCCAGCCTGAAGCCAAACTCTTAAACTTCTCACAAAAGAAGATTATTCTGACTAAGAATGGTATATTAAAATTCTCAGTAAGCTTCCAAGCTAAATGAAAAATAAACATGTAAAAAGGGAAGAGTTAACCAGTTTAGTCTCTCTTCTAAAAATTTGTTATTAAGCTGGGCTCAGTGGCTCAGCCTGTAATCCCACGCTTTGGGAGGCTGAGGTGAGTGGATTGCCTGGTCCGTGGGTTCGAGACCCACCTGGGCAACTTGGCGAGACCTTATCTCTACAATAAATCAAAAAATCAGCCGGGCATGGTAGCACATGCCTGTAATTCCGGCTACTGGGATCACCAGAGCCCAGCAGGTCGAGGCTGCAGTGGCCGGGAGCAGCCACTGCACTCCAGTCTGGGCGACAGAGTGAGACTCCAACCCCAAAAATAAATAAATAAATAAATAAAAATTTGTTATTAGCAAACTCACATCTCTCTAATCCTATATTTATATATTTTTTATTTTTTTATTTAGTTAGTTATATTTGTATTTTTTGTAGAGATGGGGTCTCGCTACATTGCCCAGGATGGACTTGAACTCCTGGGCTCAGGTGATCTGCCTTGGTCTCCCGAAGTACTGGGATTACAGGCGTGAGCCTGGTCGAATTCCAGTTATATTTTTTAACAGTGGTTCTTGCTAAACAGAAAAGGGGCTATTGCTAAGTGTTCAAAATAATGAACACTTTTACTTCAAGTTTTTTTTGTTTTCCCAAGAACCTCTCAAAATTCCAAGTGTTACAAAAGGCAGCTATGAAGAATGCAAAATCACAGGTCCGTCCCCATCTCCTTTGCACAGTGATGAAGTGACAGAGGAAAGGCTACAAGTCAGAGAACATCAACTTTCTCTGGAGGGGCAGTTCTAACTGTTACACAGACACTTTCCAGCATCAGGAGTAGAAAAGACAAGGATGAGTGGCTGATCAGGACGGAAGGGCGAAAGGCAGTTCAGGCCAAGGAATCCTTACCCGCTGCTTCTGCTCTTCTGTGCGGACATCGCTCCGAACATTGGCCCACGGGATGTCCTCCGGCCACCAGATGGGCTTGCAGCTCTCCTTCCCCCAGCCTGGCTTCCCCCGGCCTGTGGAGTACTTGAGCATCTCCGGGATAAACGCCCGAAGCTGGGCCTGGAAGAGTAGAGTATGGCCATCAGGACGCATGAAAGGCACCAGGATGTCATCATGACCCCTTAGACTATAAGACAGAGCCTTCCTGGAGGGTCCCAGAGAACTCCAAACACGATGGGTGAAAACCCACTGTGTTCCAAAGATGGCTTCAGCTCCATGGGTGACGGAGAATTAGAACTCTGTCAATAAAGTGCATCTTAAGCTGCATTTGTAGACTTGTTCCTTAAGAGTAAGAATAGCTGACCCCAGGCTTAATTTTTGCTCCTAAAACACTACTAGCATTAGCGCTTATATCCCTTCTATAGTTTCCATGCATGTAAGGTGCCAAAGTCAGGGTGTTTTCAACAATGTTCTGGAGGTAAAAAATAAAGCAATTAGAGACGAGAAATAAGAGATGAGGAGCAAGTAAAGTCATGTAGATGAAATGCCTGTGATCTGGAGAACCCCCAAGAATCAAATGAAAACTGACTGCAACCCAAGAGAAATTCAGTAAGGTGGTGATTATAAAAATATGAAAATAGAAAGTTTCTAGCAAGCTAGGCTACTGTCCACGAGGCTGACATATATAGTAAAGCATGTGGAATTTTAAGCACACTATGTACTTCATTCAGATTTATTTTACAAACCAAATCCAGACCAGACAGGTTTTAAACCACAGAGATGACTGCCATCCTTATTTCCTGGTATAGTAACCACTGTGTGTGTGCTGGGGGAGGGTCTACCTTCTGAATGTTCTCCATCACTGATAATGATTTTGTGCGAGAAAAGCAGTTTATCAAGTTATAACCTACAACTACCCCCACACCTACTGCTTTCCTTCTAACCTGGTGGTCTACAATGCTCCAGGATAAGAAGCATCCCCACTTAGATGGATCTACACTGCCTCTGCAGCTTAAACCCCAGAAAAGAGGGCATCTTGAACAGTGAGTCAGACTCAAGGGCATGGACTTGTAGCTATAAAGTAAAAAAGGAAGAAGACAGAAATGAAAATGCTTAAGAATTAATGAGAGAATGAGTATGGCAACACTTTAGTATTAAAGCACTTATATAAGTATCAGGTGTTCTTATAATTCTTATTAGAATAAATATTAGATTTATTTTACCAGAAGATGATACACATTGTTATATAATAGGGAGCCATGAACACCATCAGTCATGTTTACCAAGTAAAGCCAGTTCTGGTTGACAGTATCACATTGTTGATTACATGCTGAGCTGCCACGTCACCACGTCACCTCTGTCCAAGTCCTCGCGCCCACCAGTCTCCTACCTACAGGATATGGTATAATACACTCCATATACACTTGACTCTGCTGCATCAAGCAGCAGCTGATAGAGATGTATTCATTTGCAAACCCAAGCTATCAGTTGGCTCATGAGGTCACCACTTCAGTTATTTTAAGAAAGTGCATCTCAAAGTCATTGGTTTCTTGGGAGTGTTTTCTAGCCTCAGATATATAGTGCAGAAAAGGGCTTAATCCTCACACATATTTTAATTTCTGCATATAAAAAACAATAGATTTATCAGGGGTATAAACTAAATAAACTGATTCACAGACTTTTTTTTTTTTTTGAGTCAGAGTCTCACCAGTCTGGAGTGCATGGCATGCTCACGGTCACCACAGTCTCGTCCTGTTAGGCTTCAGGCACACCTTTCACCTCAGCCTTCCAAGCAGCAGGAATTACAGGAACACACCACCATGCCCGGCTAATTTTCTGATTTATTGTAGAGATGAGATCTCGCCAAGTTGCCCAAGCTGGTCTCAAACCCATGGGTTCAGGCAATCCTCTCACCTCAGTCTCCCAAAGTGCTGGGATTATAGGAGTGAGCCACCATGCCCGGCTTCCCACAGACTTTTATAAGTTCCCTTTTATTTTAATCCCATTAATAGTCTCCAAAAAGGAGTTCTTTATACCCATACCTAGAAGTCTGGAGAAAATGAAGTTGGAAGGCGACCATGAAATCAGAATCCTAAGGCATGCAGACAGCACTCGCTGTGGAGAGCTGCAGGTGGGCAGGGTCTGCTCAACCCCCCCCCCCCCCCGCAAGCCTGTGCATCCTCCAATTCCAGTGTTCGCTCCGCCCTGACCCCTCGCCCTGCTGGCACATGAGCTCCCCGTGCTCCCAGCGCTGGGTCCTGCGGCCCTGCTGCAGGCACCTTGCATGCCCAGTCTTGCTCTGGCTCCCCATTCCAGGTTTCCGCTGGGCCTCAATAGCTCACTGTTAGCTGAAGGGTGGGCACGACATCAGGCTCCATCTCACTCCAACCCCTCCCCTTTCTCCAGCCCCTCGTCTTCTCAACTTCTCTGTCTCTGCTGGTAGAAACTCACCCTTTACCGAGCCACCCAAACCCAACGCCTCCAAGCTGCCACTGCCCCCCTCATGCAGCAGCACCGCTTCAGCCACTCACTAACGTCCAAGTCTTTGTACTTGGAGGCGTCTGTGGTGCCCATGTTCTTCTCCAGCCCCTCCACCCCTCTTCCTAGCTCCAGAGTGGTTCATCCTCCTGGTTGGCTTCCTTCAGAGCTTCAAGTTCTACCTTCTCTCCTTCCTCCCACATATCCTTGTCAGACAGGTTTTCCTAAATGCCACCTAACTGCTACATGCTCAAAGGCCTTCAAATGCGCTTTAATTACTGGCAATTAAACTGGACTCCCCCATCTGGGGTTCCAGAGCCACCACAATCTGGCCTGACACCACATCCAGTCCATGAGTTCCCACCAGGCAGCCCAGGTCCTCCTCCCCACACTGTCTCGTGAGCTCCTGGGCCCCTTCCTCCTTCTCTGCCTTGGTCTGTCCTTTGGATGGAATCCCTTCCGCAATGCCATCCCAACGCCACTACTCGTTTTAGACTGTGAGTTGGCTTTGAGTCCCAACTCTTGCTGAATCTTAATTTCCTCATCTGCAAAATGGTGATGATAATGGCAAATACATAGGGTTGAGGGAGAGGACTGGAATTTGCAATATACACACAGCTGCCCTGAATTAATATGCTTTTATGATCATTACTTCAGCCAGGAAGCCAGCTTTGTTCAGCAGCTCTGCACACTCATAACTTGCATTATAACACTCAGAGCTTAATTTGTTATAAAATTTGGGTGCATCAAGCAATTTGGCAACTGGTGGATAATTATGGTTTGATAATGAGAAAAAACTTTTCTTTTTATAAAAAAAAGATGCTGTAATCATTTGCTTTCCAAGTCTATTAAATAAAACGACTTCAAATGTAAAACAAATAAGGATTCAGAAACACTACAGCTTTCATCCTAAATCTGCTAGAGGTTCAACATCCCTGAGATGAAGGTACAAAATCTCAAACGTTCCAAAATCTGAAACTTATGGAAAATTCCACACATGACTTCATGAGACAGGTCACAGGTAAAACACTGTCAAAACTTTTTTTGATGCACAAAATTACTAAAAATTCTCATACAGAATTACCTTCAAACTATGTGTATATGGTAGATATAAAACACAAATGATTTTACATTTAGGCCTCAGTCCATCCCCAAGATTTCTCATTATGTATAGGTAAATATTCCAAAATCTGAAATATTTCTGGTACCAAATATTTCAGATAAGAGGTACTCAACCTGTATTAAGTTTCTACCAAAGGCCAAATGTGACCATTTGCCAAAAAGAAATATTTCAAAGATAAGTGGCATTTTATTTTTAAATCAGAAAAATTAAGATATGTCTTGGCCGGGCGCGGAGGCTGAGCCTGTAATCCCTGCACTTTGGGAGGCTGAGACAAGAGGACTGCCTGAGCCTGGGGATTCAAGACCAGTCTGGACAACTGGGTGAGACCTTGTCTCTACAATAAATCAAAAAATAAGCCAGGAGTCATAGTGCGCGCCTGTAGTTCCAGCTAACTTGGAAGGTTGAGGAGGAAAGATTACCTAAGCCCAGCAGGACGAGGCTGCGGTGGCCGTGAGCATACCACTGCACTCCAGCCTGGGCAACAGACTGAGACTCCAACTCAAAAAAAAAAAAAGAAATTTATTCTCCCAACTGAAAGACATAGCCAACTTTCAGAAATGGTTTCCTAATACTGAACACTCTGCAATGTACACAGACATTCATCTTAGGTTTTCAAAATGGGAAAAGTGGAAAAAAGGAGAAGGTGGCAGGGAATGAGCTCATATGTAGAAGAATGAGTTGATACATATCTGCGTAAACAAGGGTGAAAATGAGAAGTAAAGAATGCCAGAGCCAAGAAGGAACGAAGTGACTATCTGGCCAATGCATCGCTATGAAGGAAGCAAAGTTACCAACCCACCTCCAATGCACAGTAGTTCAGGTGACTTGTTCTACAGGATCCTTGAGCATCAAAAAACATGCATAAGCTGTTCTCTCTCATTCACTCACTCTCTCCCCACCTTCAATTAAAGACGAAGGGGTGGTGTACAAGCAGATTACGAATGGAACCTGTCAGGAAATGTGACTCAAGGGTAACCACAATCAGGGGAAAGAAAGAACTAGGAAACATATCAAAGTTGATTCACGAGCTACAAATTGCTGGATAAGAAATGGCTCAAACTCCTGGGGGACAGTCCTAGAAGCTAATATGAGAGGCAGGACAAACAGGAGCAGCACAAAGAGAAGGACACGGCCACAGGAAGAAACGCATCAAAGAAAAACCGGGACCAGAATGAAATGAGCTGCTGGTGTACAAGTTCTAATTCAGGGGCAGATCACAGCTTTTTGAAGTGCTTATTATCAAATGTACAAAATTTGCCTGTGTATCAAAAGGAGAGGTAAAACGCATTTTCTACTGTAAGAGTTCATTTTTCAGGTCTGTATATTTTGAGGTGGAAGGATACTTTTTACTTTTAAATGCATAGAGGTAATCTGACGTCACTGAAAAGGGCAATTCTCCACCAGACTATCTTCATACTGTTCCAAATAAATAGTAATAGACTAAAGAGTCTATTAATAAAGGAAAAATAGCTGTTCAGTATAGGAAGATTAAATGATGTCTTTCCAGAATTCAGCACTGTGTTCTCATTACCAGTTGAATTAATTACTGGTCCCGGAGAGTTTGGAAACCAAAGCTTCTCAATGTGCTTGTTAAGGAAGGTTTGTCTTTAATCCACAGGGAGACAATCAACAGGATCGGCAGAACTGAAGTCTAACCTCTTTTTAATTGGGCTGGAATAAGCTTTCCTGGACTCCCTCATTCTGATTTAGGACTCCGTGTGGACTTAAAGTACCCAAGCTTGGTCGGCAAAGTCACTCCAAACCAGCAAAAGGTAGAAAATACTACTCCTTCCAGGGCACAATCGGCAAAGAAAAGACATCAAATTCATGCCAGTGTTGGTGCAAAGTAATGATTATATGGAAATCAAGGATAGTTTAAAATAAAAGATCCTAAAGCGTCTAATCAATCAAAATGGATAAAAATGTCTTGCTCTGCTAGAAACGTCCACCTATACATTCAGTTAACACTCTGCTGTGCAACAGTGCATCATCCTTACACGTTCCAAATACCCTTCTCTAGCTCCCTCTACCTGGGCTCTCCATGTATCTGGTCAAGGGATCTTGAGTCTCCTGATGTCCAGTCAGGCACAATTACCAAGAAAAGGTCTTTCAAAATAACACATCTGCCTAGCCACGTTTACTGAAGACGTCAGAGAATGTTCAGTACATTTAAAGAGAAGGCAGCTGAAACCAAACCATTCAAAAAGTTACATTTTCGATAGCCTACAGGAAAACAGGAATGTGGCGGGGAAGGGAAATTGGAGAATTTTCAGAGTGTGATATCATCACTTTAATTTAAAGTTACAGCCTTACAGGTTGACAGACCCAATTATATTTAAAGGGCATTAGAAAGCTAAAGCAGGCCGGGCTCGGTGGCTCAGCCTGTAATCCCGCGCCTTGGGAGGCCGAGGTGAGTGGATTGCCTGAGCCCGTGGGTTCGAGACTCGCCTGGGCAGGCGAAGCCTCATCTCTACAATAAATCAAAAAAATTAGCCGGGCGTGGTAGCGCACGCCTGTAGTTCCGGCTACTTGGAAGGCTGAGGCGGAAGGATCGTCGGAGCCCAGCAGGTCGAGGCTGCGGTGGCCGGAAGCGGCTACTGCACTCCAGTCGGGGCGACGTTGTGAGACGCCAAAAAAAAAAAAAAAAAAAAAAAAAAAAAAAAGAAAGCTAAAGCAAAGTGATTTCTTGCCCGATATTTGGAATTATTTGTACTACTGGTATCTATTCAGAGAGAAGGCAAGGTGGTTATTCTCAGAAACACCACTCCCTACTAGTTCCTGCAGAAATACCAGCTTCTCTTAATCTCATTTTCCTAAAAAACACATTCCCACAGAAAGAAAACATGAGAGGAGCAGATTTGGAAGAAAAACGACATTAACTTCAGAATTGGTGACTGCAAGGGCCAGCCAGTGATGTCGCTCACATGGGAATTTCAGACTCCTCTCCGCAGCTAAGACTGCTGCTTCCACGTCTCACACCCCAGCCTCTCAAATGGTTTCCCTCTCCTTAATCAGAATGCACCTCAAGTCCTGCCTTCCCTGTGAAGGAGTCGCAGATGCTAGCTGCACTCTTCCACAAAAAGGTCAGTAACACAGACACAATTGAAGTCCTCTGTGTCATCTACCCTCCCTCAATCCACAGGCATGAACTTGATGCACAGCTCTCCTCAGAGGCCAAATCCCATGTACTTCACAAACGTATGCTGGAAGGGCACAGCTCCATGTGATTACAGAAACACACAAATGGTACCCACCACGTTGTACACTGTTCTACAACTTGCTTTATCCACTCAGTGTCTTGTCAGAGATCTTGTGGTAGTACAACCAAAATAATTAATTTTCTTGACAGCTGCCTCATATCCGTGGCATAAATTTTCCATTTTATTTACCCACTCCCCTATTGACAAACATTTAGGTTGCTTAAAGTGTCTTGCTCTTACAAACAAAGCGAATCACCAAGAGAGTTTAAACACTACAGATGCCTGGGCCTCATCCCTAAAGATTTCAACTTAATTGGTCTGAAGTGTGGCCTGGGTGCTAGGACTTTAAGTTCCCCAGGTCAGGCCGGGCACAGTGGCTCACACCTATAAACCCAGCAATTTAAGAGGCCGAGGTGAGAGAACTGCCTGAGCCCATGGGTTTGAGACCAGCCCGGGCAACTTGGTGAGACTCCATCTCCACAATAAATCAAAAACTTAGCCAGGCGTGGTGGTGTGTGCCTGTAGTTCCAGCTACTTGGAAGGTTGAGGCAGAAGGACTGCCCAAGCCCAGCAGGTTGAGGCTGCGGTGGCCGTGAGTGTGCCACTGCCCTCTAGCCTGGGCAACAGATGAAACTCCTACTCAAAAAAAAAAAAAGTCCCCAGGTGATTCTATTGCAGCCAAAGTTAACTACAACACTTTCTATCCATTGTATAAGCTTCTTTGTGTACATACATTATTTCTTTTTGTTTGTATGTTTTGAGTTGGAGTCTCACTCTGTCACCCAGGCTGGAGTGCAGTGGCACACTCATGGCCACCCCAGCTCTCACAATCCTTCCACCCTAGCCTTCCAAGTAGCCAGAACTACAGGCATGTGCTACCTTGCCTGGCTAATTTTTGATTTATTGTAGAGACGAGGTCTCACCAAGTTGCTCAGGCTGGTCTTGAACCTGTGGTCTTAGGCAATCCACTCGGCCAAAGTGCTGGGATTACAGGCTGAGCCACCGAGCCCAGCAACATACATATTTTTTTTTAGGTGAAATTCAGAAAAGTGAAATTGTTGAGAGTATATACATTTAACTTTTTTTTTCTTGGGTCAGAGTCTCACTTTGTTGCCCAGTCTGGAGTAGAGTGGCATGATCACGGCTCACTGCAGCCTCAACCTCCTGGGCTCTGGCAATCCTTCTGCCTCAGCCTCCCAAGTAGCTGGGACTACAGGGGCATGCCACCACGCTCAGCTAATTTTTTTTTACTTTCTGTAGAGACAAGGCCTCACTATGTTGTCCAGTTTGGTCTCAAACTAAAGCCTCAAGCGATCCCTCTGTCTAGGCTTCCCAAAGTGCTGGGATTATAGGTGTGAGCCACCATGCTTGGCCACATTTAAACATTTTAATAGATACTGCCAAAATATCCCCCAGAAAGACTCTGCCAACCCCACTCGTACTCAGAGTGCAGAGCAATGTCCATTTTCCATGCAGCTCCTACACTGTATGACAAAGCTTCTTTATCTGGGCTTATATGACACGGGGGAAATGATTTCTTATTTTAAATTTCCATTACTAGTATGTTGTGAGTCCTTTTATATGTTTACTGGTTATTTTTTCTTTCTGTGAATGACTTATAATGCTTTGTTTATTTTTCTAATTATCCTTTTTCTGATTAATTTGAATAAAATGTTAACCTAATCTGGACATTAATTCTCGGGCATATAAACTGCAAATATCTCCCCAGTCAACCTGTATCCTGGACGTGTAATTTCGATGGCTATTCTCTTTTCTTCCTACTCCTGAGTACTTTTATACTTAACTCCTAACATGCTATGTTCTATCTAAGAATACACCCAGTGTCTTCAATTTTGACCTATATATTCTCTTAATCTCATCCTGCCTACCTAATGTCTTACAAAATGTGGCATGACATCATATATATCAACATCTTTTGGTAATTTCAGACAGTAAGAAAAGTCTGCTTTGCAAGTAAACCCTGACTCAACAGTGAGGAGGTACAGCCTGGACCATCATCCACCACGGTGGTCCTCAGTCGATGGCACACTGGCACCACTGCGAGGGTTTGAATGCTGCACATGCCTGGATCCCAGCCCCAGAGGTTCCCATTCACTGGTCTGATGTGTGGCCTGGGCACCAGGATGTTAAGTTCCCTAGGAGATCTGATCATGCAGCCAACTTTAGGAACCAATAAACCAAACTACTTTTTATCCAGCCTTCTTAATTTTTTTAAAAATAGTGGTTAAAAATGTATAACATAAAATGTACCACTTTAACATGTGCAATGCAACGGCATTAAGTATATTCATGATGTTGTATAACCATCATCATTACTTACTTCCAGAACTTTCAAAAGTATCATCCCCAACAGAAACTCTATGCCCATTAAAATCCTAACTCCCCATTTCTACCCACCCCACCCCACCCGTCTCTGGCAGCTTCTGTTCTCCTTTCAGGCTCTATGATTTTGCCCATTCCACACACCTCATAGAAGACGAATCACACAATGTCCCCTTCATGTCTGAGTTATTTTACTCTGCATGATGTTCCAACTCTTTGGGTAGAAGAGGTAAGACCTTTTTCAAAACAAAACCACCCTCAAAATACCTAAACTGAGGCCAGGAACGGTGGTTCAAACCTGTAATCCCAGCACTTTGGGAGGACAAGGTGAGAGGACTACCTGAGCCCACGGGTTCAAGAACAGTCTGGGCAACTTGGCAAGACCTCATCTCTACAATAAATCAAAAAATTAGCCGGGCGTGGTAGCGCACGCCTACAGTTCTAGCTACTTGGAAGGCTGAGGCGGAAGGATCACCTGAGCCCAGCAGGTTGACGGCTGGGGTGGCCATGAGCATGCCACTGTACTCCAGCCTGGGCGATGGAGTGAGACTCCAACTCAAAACAAAAAGTGAAAAAAAAAAAAAAAAGAAAGAAAAAAAACCCCCTAAATTGACAACCAACTGAATGTTTTCTAAGCAAAACATGCCAGACCCCGTGAATAACTCCTTCCTAGTAAAGCAAATGGTGTGCTGAACGTTTCTGAAGGCTTATCTGAACCTGATGAAAAATCACTATCCTGCCTTACTGTCATTCCACAGGAATACAAAGGCAACCAAGACTGCCACATGGGAATACCAGGAGAGCAGTCAGTTCGGGGGAGTGGGAAGAGGGCAGGTTTTACCCAATAATACTGGACAGGTCTCTCCAGAGATATTTCTCCTATAATTATAATCTTTTGCCTAGATCTCTTCTAACACAGACTCCAAAAAGATCTGCAACCTCCCAAGAACAAGAGAATCCTACAGGAGTCAAGAGTGGTGAGGAACAGAACTGGTTTACCACTAGCAAAACTGCAATGATTGCTCCAAGACTTTTAAGAAACAATGCAGCTCACTGAACTCAAAGTGCAGTCCAAAAATCAGCAGTACTGGCATTGGCTGGCAGCTTGCCAGAAAGACTTGACTCGGGTCACTGCTGAAAGTTTGAGAAGCAGCGGAAGGATTACCTGAGCTCAGCGCCTCCAGGCGCCGGTCTGCAGCATCCCGGAAAAATCTGCTGACCTGGCTTTCAAAAAGGTGTCTTCAGAGAAGATGTTATCATGATTATTTCATTGTACTTGACTTCTGTACATGTACAATGATTTCGTCTCCTAAGCTTTAGGGCAACCTCCTCCAATCCTAAGGCAATGTGGGGAGACAGGTATGAAGGAAGTTCCCACCGCTATTCATAAAGGTGCCTGAAAACCCAAGCTTTCATTTTATCACTAAAAATAGTACAGAGGTATGTGAGTTTTTTAAAAACACACACTCACATGACTATTATCCAAGTCATGGCATCAAAAAAAACAAAAAAAGACTATCAGGATCAAGACATCACAAAAACAGAAACGTCTGAGGTAAAGCATCCTATTTACTAAGAATTATACCATTGCCAAAACAAAGCAAAAACCAGAAACCTATTGAGCTGCTTCCTAAAAGACCACCATACTTCAAAGATCTTCAGCTGTTCTATATGTTGTTTCCATCTGTATGGAAAACAATTTTGAGAGTTCTATGAGCAAGTTAAAAAATTATTTTTAAAAAGTAAATGTGGGCAACCTCTTCGGGTCCCCTCCCATGATGGGAGCTTTTCTGTCCTTTCAATAAATCCTGCCTTCTAAAAATAAAAAAAGTAAATGTTTTGGTCGGACATGGTAGCTCACACCCATAATCCCAGCACTTTGGGAGGCTGAGGTGAGAGGATTGCCTGAGCCCACGGATTCGAGACCAGCCTGGGCAACTTGGCAAGACCTCATCTCTACAATAAATAAAAAATTTAGCTGGGTGTGGTGGCGCATGCCTGCAGTTCCAACTACTTGGAAGGCTGATGCAGAAGGATCCTCTGAGCTCAGCAGGTCGAGGCTGCGGTGGCCGTGAGCGTGTCACTGCACTTCAGCCTGGGCAACAGAGTGAGACTCTGACTCAAG
>CAUYQG010150014.1:0-31347 GCA_963574415.1 Tarsius wallacei | reverse complement strand
ATCTCTACAATAAATCAAAAAATTAGCCGGGCGTGGTAGTGCACATCTGTAGTTCCAGCTACTTGGAAGGCTGAGGCGGAAGGATCGCCGGAGCCCAGCAGGTTGAGGCTGCAGTGGCCGGGAGCGGCCACTGCACTCCAGTCTGGGCGACAGAGTGAGACTCCAACTCAAAAAAAAAAAAAGAGAAAAGAAAAGAAAAAAGATAAAGAGGCAGGTTGGTTCAAAGAAAATCACATTACTGAGGTTCCTGAGATATAACGAAATTGTGAAGCTGGAGGAGAATGAGTGAGGGTTGGGAAGCCGGAGGTTAGATTTTAAAAATAAACATGGAGGAGAATGGGAGAGCTTCCAGAAGACCACCAGGTTATGCTGCAGCATTTACTTCCTTCTAACCAAGATTCTAAGAAAACAGTGATTGACACTTACACAGAGAAGGGAGGCAAGAAGACGCTGTGGAGCAGAGCAAGGGGTGTGCAGAGGGGCAAGGGGCCGGGCAGTGCCAGGACCAGGGCTCGGACAGGCCCTTGGAGGAGGGCAGAGACAGGAGGGGCTGCTCTCCAGTCAAGGCAAAGCCAACAGCCCGGGAATCAATCCTCACACGATCCACAGGGTTTGCACTCCATGTCCACAGTGAATTTCCAACGCGAGCGCATTTCCAGAACTCTTAAAGTCACAATCTTCCTCTCTATGTTCACTGACTGCAGCAGACATTTTATTAGAGAAGATTTGGGTAGGAGGTGAGAGCAGTCACAATAAAAGGTTATTTAATCTCCTAAGTAAATTTTCGAACCTACTGATCCTTGCGTTAATCCAATAAGATGCATTTAGGGAGAGGCAGCGGGGGCTGCTCCCGTGACCTCTCCTGCAACCACAGATGTTTGTGGCCAGTGTGGCAGGAGCCCACACGTTTCCTCTCACTGTTTAACTTCAACAGCCCCTGCAGAGCGCTCAACCCTTGCAGCCAGACTTGGGAGTCTAGTCTCAAGCCCTAGGATGGCCTGGCAGTGTGCACGTGGAGGGCAGAAACATCTTCGTGTCCTTACATCAGCAAGAGCAAGGGGCAGGGGGGACATCTTCCTGGAGAGGGATGGACAAGGCTGGAAGCAAGGCGGGCCCCCCCTCCAGAGGATGCTGCACTGCTGTTATAGGCACAGGCGAGTATGCCCAGGACTCTAGAAACACTTGGGTGGGTTTCTGGAGGACAGAATGGGAAGTATGAGTGCAGGGACTTCATTTCATGCCAGAACTGTCCACTCTGGGGGTGTCTGAGTGCTCTTGGCATATGCATCCCACTTAATCTCACACTAACACTGTGAGAGCTTTATTGCCTGGGAGACTTTATTGCCATTTCACTCTGGAGAGCCCTGGGGCTCAGGGGGAAGATGTTACAAGACTTGGTCCACCCCAAGATTCTCCCAACAAAACCAGGTGATTCTGAAGCCTGTGTCCTGCCCACTGGACTGCACTGCTGCTTTCAGAAAATGTGGGGCGATGGCAGGTCAGTTAGCCAGCACAGGAGACAGGATCCTGGAGTGGGGATTGGGAGCATTCAGACTGCCTTTCAGTTGGTTTTGCTCCTGTGTGTATGCCATGAAGGCCCCACCAGGCCTGAGGACTGGTATGGAAAGACAGCACCGGAAGAGATAGAAAAGCCTAGAGCCTGCCTCCACTCACACCTCTAGGAAGCCCTCATCCCCACAAACGCACATGTGCTGAGCTCCCCCAGGTCAGCAGGACCTCTTTTAAAGGGATACCATCAAGCCAAGGGAAGGTCATGACACAGTGGGTCAAAGGGCCCCCCAAAGCCCCAACTCACATCTGCTGGCACTGACCTCAGGCGTGACTAGTACGGGGCATAACATTCACACCAAAGAGAAACCATTCCACTGAGTTGACGTCCTCATTTTTAAAAGCAGCGGTGATCTTCTGTCTCCTGTGGCTGCTTTCCCCTTTACCCCCACTGCCCAACTCCACCTACCCCAGGTCCCAGATCTCTTTGGGGAAATACCTTCGCCACCCTCGCGTGCAGACCTTTCAGGACAGTAAACCCAAGGGCCAGCCTCCCCACTCTGGAAACCAAGGAAGGTCCTCCTGCCCAAACTGTCTCCCACCCTCACGCCACCATCCCTTGCAGCCAGAGAGTAGACAAGTGACCCACACTGGCCAACTGAACTCGAGTTTTTTCAGAGTGGAAGAACTGGAGTCCACGCTTCCAGCTCCAGTGGCTGAGAGAGATGCTTCCTCAAGCAGGTCCAGTCACAGAGTGCTTTCAAAACTGCCTTCTACTTTTTCAATGAGTTCCATGTTTACGTATGTAGAAGTTTCTGCTGTCCATTACTGCTGTGGCCTGCATCACACTCCTCCAGAACCCACATGTGGAAATCCCAGACCTCAGAATGTGACATTATTTCAAGTAGGGTTGCTCCAGATACCACAGTTGAGGGGAAGAGGAGGCTATGCTGGGATAAGGCAAGTCCATTAACCAGTTTATCTGTGACCTTGGAAACAGGTTTGGGCACAGATACACACAGGAGGGCAGCATGCAAAGACGGAGGCTGAGGCTGGGCTCAGTGGCATAGCCTGTAATCCTAGCACCAAGGCAAGTGGATTGCCTGAGCCTGCGGGTTCAAGACCAGCCTGGGCAACATGGTGAGATCTTGTCTCTACAATAAATCAAAAAATTAGCTGGATGTGGTAGTGCGTACCTGTAGTTCCTGCTACTTTGAAGGCTGATGCGGAAGGATCGCCAGAGCCCAGCAGGTAGATGCTGGGATGGGGGTGAGTGTGCCACTGCACTCCAGCCTGGGCAATAGAGTGAGACTCCAACTCAAAAAAAAAAAAAAGATGGAGGCTGAGATCGGGTTGACATGTCCACAAGTCAAGGAGCACCAGAGATGGCCAGAAAGCCCGGGGACGGGCGAAAGGCTGGAACAGATCTCCCCTCGGTCCTCAGAGAAGCCCACCCTGTTACGCCTCCATCTGGGGCTTCTAATCTCAGGAACCATGAAACAAAAGTCTGTGGCTTAAGTCACCCAGTTTGTGGTGCAGTTAGAGCAGACCTAGTGAGTTGATACAGTCATCCAAACACTCTGACTTTTTTTGAGAAGTGTCTACTCCTGGGGAGTCTAAGGGGCCAATTTACAGGGAGTGGCAGTGGTGGGAAAGCCCGAGTGGCCCAAGGGGCTAGAAACCCATGGACAGGCCACAGGTTGCCCTCTCTGTGCAGAGTCCAGCACGCCACAGCTTGACCCACGTCTTCCCTGGATTCACGGGGAAAAAAAGAATGAGTGAAACCAAGCCGATGGCATTGCAGTTAGTAGACATAAACCAGGCTGGGGGATAAATGATGATGATGCGGTCTGGACAGCTGAGACTGGAGGGGGCCAGGTGATACACGGTCGTCAGGGTCAGCTCTGCTCTGTGCACTGCGTGTTTCACTTCTGCTGGATGTCTGAACAACGAGGGTTCCTATTCACTGTTCTCCTGTCAATACCTTGATATGATGTCAGCATCTGCTCTGAGTCACAAATTAATATGGTGTGGGCAGAAGGCTCAGTTTGATCTGATTAAGGGAGCTAACTTTATCCTTTTAGTGCCCAGGGATTAAATGGCCTCTAATTAGTTCTTATTCTTTCAGCAAATATCTATTAAGTGTGAGCTCTGGCCCAGGAGAGAGCGGTGAGTAAGACATCAGGTCCCACACTGGAGGGAGCAGCAAATGTCACAGGGATTCATGGCCAGGTGTCTCGTGGGGAAGCGACTTTGGACCTGCCACGTGACAGTCCAGTGGTGATCTACAAGAGAGAGCAGATGGCAGGTGCACAGGACAGTGATGAGGGAGGAGCACTCCCTGCAGAGTGGGAAGGTGCCATGATGCACCTCGCATGTTTAGATGTGAAAGAGCCCCAGCAAGGCAGAAGCATGAAAGCAGCTTCCCTGGCCTGAGGGGAGGCTGGGAGACCAGGAGCCACAGGCAAAGGGTCGGGGACCTCTTCGAGGGAACGCGGGGGCCATTGCTGGGTTAGATGTGAAAAGGGATGTGGCTGGATCTGCCTCCCTGAGACCATTCTAGCTGCTGCTTGAAGGACAACCAGGGAGAACCCATCTAGATGCACAGGAGCCAGTTAAGGTCTGTCCACATGGAGAGAGGTGGAGACAGACTGAACTAGGATGGCGGCCATGTAGGAGAGAGCATCAGGTCCTGGGTGGGGGAAAGCCGGGACTCCCACCTAGGCTGTCATTCATCCTGACTGGGCCAAGACTCCCACTCTCCCCGTTGGCTGAAGATTCCATGAGAATGAGTGGTAGGGCCAGCCTGCTGAAGAGCAGGGTGCCCTGACAGGTTTCCCCAGGCCAGGCCTTCCTCACAGGATCTGGAGGGAGCTCTAGGACTTCTGGCAGCTGCCCCACAGCATGCCCTTGCTTCTGAGACACAGCAAACCCAGCAGGATGACAGCTCCTCATCACACCTGCCGTTGCCAGATATCTATTTGAACAAGAAATGTTGGACTGTGGACAGCTGGAGTGTGGGCCTCAGCCCTGGCCCTCCATTTTCCCAGAAGGGCTGTCGCCTCTCTCCTGGACAGCCTTTTCCTTTTTTTTTGTAGGGGCAGGGCGGGGACAAGTGAAATGTAAATGGGATGCAGCCACCCCCAGGACTCTGGACTCCAAAAGAGAGTCCTTTCTTTCCCCCAGAATCCTCTTCCATTGGTGGGGGAGGATGTATTTGTAGGGCTTATTTTCTGCAGAAAGTTAGTCCTAGCAGCTGCTGGTCCCCGGTGCTGCAAAATCTAGATGCCTATTACTTTTCCCCACAGATTACGGTCTGACTGCAACTCAGAGAGAGAAAAAAAGCTTTCAACTGGGCACAGTGGTTCATGCCTATAATCCCAGCACTTTGGGAAGCTGAAGTGAGAGAATTTCCTGAGCCTGGAGGTTCAAGACCAACCTGGGCAACTTGGTGAGACCTCATCCCTACAATAAATGAAAAAAAGAAATCTAGCCAGGCATGGTGGCGCACACCTGTAGTTCTAGCTACTTGCAAGACTGAGGCAGAAGGATTGCTGAGCCCAGCAGGCCGAGGCTGCAGTGGCCATGAGCATACCATTGTACTCCAGCCTGGGCAGCAGAGTGAGACTCCGATTCAAAAAAAAGCTTGAAAGGTCCTGCTGTATCTCTTGATACAGTAGCACCCCAAATTCTATCCTCAGGTTCTTTGGGGCACCTGAATATGGAAAAATAAAATTGGAGCAGGACATTTAAGAAATTGTAGAAGGCATTAGCAATCTACATGTGAAAGCACTTGATGGAGCTGTGTTAAATATTGAAATGCTTATGCTTAGTAAGAAGTGACTACTATAAGTACTATATTTACAGATTCAGTTATTATTACAGTACTATATTCAGAGGGTTTTTAATATATATATATTTTTCAGAGCTTCTATGGCAGGATTGACAATGGAGAAGCATAACTCATTGAAAAAGTGTATATTTTAATACAATTTTAATGTCATTGAGAGGATACACTCAAGCAGAAAAAATTTACTTGGGTGCTGTCTCAATTCCTAAATCACCAATGTCGATTTTTTTATTGGGCTGTTTAATAGACAGTTCAATCTGCTGAAAAATAAATTTTAAGGCCAGCTTCTAGATATCCCATACATGATGGCCTCCAAGACACTGAACTTTAAATTCCAAAACTTTCCACCAGTCAAAGGCAGTTTTCATTTGAGTGGGTACTGAGTTCTTAACACAATTAAGGCTGATCCTTCCGGCTCTCTCTGAGGTCACTCTGCTTACGTGGCTGATGAGATTCCACTTCTGAGGACAGACACTAAACACATTTCCAGTGACAGCAATTGCTTTAAACTCCTTAAGCCTTCAAAATAGAGAATGTTCAATTTAGAGCTCTTAGTTAAAATAATTAGCAATTAGGACAGAAGGAAATTACATTTAAATCTCTCCTGTAGAATCCTTAAAAACTTAAACGCCAATTCAGAATGTCCTGTATGATAAAAGAGTAGATTGCTCATTGTTGAAGGTTTTCAACCGCCTTTTCCTCTGTATTTTCTGTTTAACCCTGCAGTGACTCTAACGGAGGACTAGGCTCTGCACAAATCCTTGTGGGATTGCTGGATGGATGGAGGAGGACACCTGTGGATCCCCTGGTGGTCTAATGACTCGTCCCTACCACAGAGCCAAAGATTTCTAAACACCCTCCTGATTATGTAAAGCAACTTATAAACTCCCTCCGTCCCCAAGAAACAGTTCTCCACAGGCTGGAATGCTGAGGTGGTCTGGGAGCCCTCGTGGATCGCTCAGAGGTCGTGTTTTCTTTCCCAGCCCCACCTCACCTCACTTTCTGAGCAAAACACCTCTGTCCTTGTTTTGGAATCCTGCAAGGAGCATGCTATTTGACTGTTTATTTTTAAATCCATCTCTGCCAAGTCATTAATGAATAGTAATGACATATCTTTCTCGGAAAACATCAGCTTTCCAATTTCAGCCTTCATTACCTTAATCCCAAACAGTGACACTCTGGTGAAGACACAGGAGGGGCCTGGTGAGACCAAGGGGCTCCTTGTGCCTTCTCAATCAGGCATTTCAGGCACAGTCGCATGACCAACTTCGTTCACACACTGCGTGAAATTACAAAACCTGAGAGTCAGACAGAATCTAGGGATAAGTCAACACCTCCATTTTCAAGATAAAGAAACCTCAGCCCAGGAGAGCTCAGAAAACAGCCACATGGTAAACAGGGAGGGAAGCCAGGACTCCTGGCTCCAATACTGACACTCGTGTTCTTATCTCACAGACTCCCTGTTAATGAATTTTCCAGAAAATTCACATGTACTACTAATTCTTTTTATCTGGGATTCCAGTTGGGTGGGGTGAGATGGGGTTGGAGAGAGCCTTTATAAACATCTCCAAAGAGCATGTTCAAATTTAAAAGGGCATAATCAGTATTAAAATATATGTCACATTGGGGAAATAAAAACCCTTTAGATGACAAAAATCACAAGCAGTAAATTGCAACACAATACTGGCAGGTGACAGTTCCATCCCATGCATGTCAGTGACTCTCAAAGGTGGGAGACAGTGGCAGTGGGAGATCCCTCAGCACCGACACAGGAAGAGGGGGGTGCTTAGCTCTGCCTGAAGTAGAAGACATCTCGGCTGTTTAACTTTTTAAAGTGTTGGTTACAACTATGACACTTCAAACAAATAGAAAAACACAGAAATAATACAACCATTAGACATCCTCCATGTTAAAAACACACAGTATGATTTTTTAACATAATTGCTTAACATGCCTCCTTGTTGTTTACATTTTTATAAGAAATAAAATGTACAGGCACAGGTGAATCCCCGCCAGCACCATGTCCTCCTGCCTCCCTCTTTGAGTGATAAGCTCCGATCAAGTGGGAATAGATCTGTGCCTTTAAGTCACTCTACTTCACCACAGGTGCCTGTGTCCATATATCAAGCATCCTAGTGGCCCATGTGTTTCCACATTGTATCTAAATGAGACTATGACTGCATGTATCTTTTTACAACTTGCTTTTCACATTAAACATACTCTTTGTGAGATATGTCCATACTGATGTGTATAGATTGAGTTCATTCATTTTACCTGCTGTCCAGTATTCAGTCTAGATAGACCTAGCTTCTCTCTCTGGTTCTCTTCTAAGAAGCAGTTAGCATCATTTTCATGCTTTCATTTTTGTTATGTTGCAATGAAAATCTTGTTGTATGACCGACCCCCTGTGCACAGGTGTGAGAGTTTTTCTAAGAAGTCTCAATAGAAATAGAATTTTAGAATTTAGCACACTATGCATTCTCATCATCACTGATTAATGAAATGTTGTTTTCCAAAGTGGTTGTACCAATTTATCCTCTTGCTGGCGCAACTTGAGTTCCGCTTCCCTACATTTTTGCCGTTATTTGGCGATAACAGACTGATTGTCTTTCTTATCTCTTGGGATGAATAGTATCTCCTGTTACTGTGATGTGCACTCCCTATGAGCTGGTGTCATTAAATATTTTTTCATATATTTATGAATCCTCCAGTCTCCCCCTCTGTGAATTGTTTTTTCATATCATTTTCTCATTTTAAAATGGGTTATTTCTTTTAACTTACTGATAGATATGTAGACGTGCTTGTGTATTCTGAATGCCATTCCTTTGTCAGTTATATAGGTGGAAAATGCCTTCTCTCTGTGCGGGCTGCCTTTTTACTCTGTTTACAAAATGTTTTGTCATGCATGGGTTTCTAATTTAATGAGACTGAGTTTATCACTATTTTTTGTTGTTGTTTGTTACTTAAGAAATATCTCTTACCTAAAGTCACGAAATATTATTCTACATTCTTCCTTGAAAGTGTGAGAGGTTTGCTTTTGCACTTAGTGTTTAACCCAGCTGCAGTTTGTTTCTGGGCATGGTCTGAAGAAGTCTAGCCTTTTTCTCCATGGAGAGCTAGATGTGATAGCTCTGATCACTGACCAGGCCACACTCCCCTGGGTTTACACAATGTTCTCACATAGAGACGGGCCTGTTTCTAGGCTCTGGGGTCATCTCCGTTGGTCTTTCTCTCCCCACACCAATCCCACTGCTCATTTGTGCATCTCTTCTTTTTCTTCTCCTTCTCCTCCTACTCCTCTTTTTCTGTTTCTTCCTTTACAAAGATACTTTAGGCCATTCTTGGGACTCTATTTTGTATAACACTCTGGGTCATCTTAAAAGTCCTGCAAAACTAAATTGACTTTATAACTTAAGGACTCGCCATTCTTCCAGCATCAAGTCTTGCCATTCTTGTATGCCTTCACTCTGTGTATTGAACGTTTTTTCCTGGGTCCTTCAGCAGAATTTTGTAATTGTCTTTATAAAGATATTGCACTTCTTTTGTCAGATTTATCTTTAGGAACATTTACTAAATGTTGTGGATGGTATAAAGATACATCACTGATTTTGTACATTTTCTTGCATCCAGGAATCTAGCTGGACTATTATTAATACTAACATTTTCTTATAGTTTTCTTAACTATTTCCATGTAGACAAGCATATTATCAATAATAGGGTTTCTTTTATTTTTTATTTCTGAGTTTTTCACATTTGAAATGTTTAGTTAATTTTTCTTACTGTGCTGCTAAAATCTCCAATTCAGTATTTAAAGGAAGTGGGGATGGCAGGTATCATTGACAAGGATCTTGGATGAAGCTTCCAACATCTCCTCATTAAGTCTAATATTTGTTTTAAGTATCTGGTTGATATTCTACATCAGATGAAGGAAGTTTTCTTCTCTTCCAGTTTTAGTATGAATTTATGAATTGCTTTGTTTGTTACTCTGAGTGACCACTGGATTTTATCAAGTAATTTTTTGAATCTACTGAGATAATTATTTTTCATCTTCAATCTGTTCATATGATGGATAAAATTAATAACTCTGTCTAATGTTAAATCATCTTGGCATTTCTAAAGTGAACCCCACTTAGTCACGCTCTGTGTTTTAACACATTGTTGGGTTTGTTAGGTGAATATTTTACTGATGATTTTGCATCATTTTCATAAATGAAATCAGCAGGCAGTTTTCCGTGGGAGGCTGCGGTTCTCACTAACTGCTCCCCAGTGGTGCTCCCACTCTGAAAGCCACAAGTCCACATCTTCACCGACTCCCAGGGCAAGGTGATTACCTTCCTTTGGTTGTTCCCCTGAGGAGTTTGTGTAGGGAAGTAATCATGTCTTCCTTAGACATGTAGAATTTGCTTATTAAGCCCTCAGAGTCTGCTGAAACTGATCTGGGTTTATTTTAAATTACTGATTGCATTTCTTTAACAGTTACAAAGTTGTTCATCTTGTCCTTAGTCATTTTGGTAACTAGAATTTTGGGGGTTTTTTTACTAAAACTTTCTCATTTATCACCACATTGTTTCTGGATACACACACACAGTAAGCTGCTGTCTTCTTTATTCCTAATATGATTTATCTATGCCTGTGTTCTTTTTTTTTTTCATTAGTCTTACTCAAATTGTTTCTATTTTGTTTTTGTTTTTTTCAAAAAAACCAATATTTGGTTTTATTGACACTCATTATTGTTTCCATTCTAATTTCCTTTATAGTCTCTTCCTTCTACTTTCTTTGAACAAATTGCACATTAGTTTCCAGCCTTTGGGATTTCCCAACCAAGTCAGAAACGGCAAAATCAAACTCCAGGCTCCCTCAAGTGACAGCCAGGGCTGGTGATGTTCCAGGAGATGGCTTCCACACCTCCTGCTCCGTCTGTGCCCAAGCATATGTCTAAGACCCCCTTTTAAGGGAAATTATTGAAAGTGCTCATGGGTCTGGGCTTTGGGCAGTAGCCCAGTTTGACCAGCATTGCCTGACCCAGGCCCTCTCTTGAGGGCCAGGGTGGTAGGCGTTGTTCAGTGATTTGCCCAAAATCACACAATTATTCAGCAGCATAGTCAGGGTGCAGCTCACAACAGTCTGACCCCAAAACACATGTGACTGACCCCCAAGTACCTGTTTGTTTGTTGTTTTGCTTTTCTGCTGTTCAGCTTTTTATCTTCATCTCTTCTTTCCGTCCCTGGACAAGACTGCCAGCTGCAAAAATGCCAATCTCCCTGAAGGGGTAGAAAATCTCTCCATGCACTTTTACCCTAACATGCCTCTAGGCACCAGGTTCACCCAGTACAAGCTAATAACTGCATCTTGGAAATGATGATTGATCACTATACACATAATGGTGCCATGAGAGAGTGGGGGCGGTGCCTGGGTTTCAGCGACAGGGGTTGGGTGGTCTCGAGAGTAGACCTTGAGCATTCAGGCTGATGTTCACCCCCCAAGGACCGTGCATGGCAGCTGGCTGGTGCTGTGGCCTCTCCCAGCTGGCACTGTGGCCCCTTGTGCTGGCAGGACTCCTGTGTCACCAAGATCTGCAGAGCGTGGCAAGCCAGATGAAAGAGGAAGCTTACAATTAATTAAAAATAAATGAAAACAAAGCTCTTCCCCAGTGGCTTTCTTCTCATCTTGGTTGTAATCCACAGTCAACACGTGGGGCCACGAGGGACACTCACCAAATGGAAAAGCTAGAGGACTGTGTCGGAGAACCGCAGAGGCTGCCCCGGGCCACGAGAGTAATTCCTTTAAATCCTCCCATTCCACCCTGCCAGGAGACGTGGCAGCATTTTAAATCTGACTGACCTGTATATATTACCTTTCTATTCATCCGGCTGTGAAATTAACAGACTGAGAAGACAAGTCCTGTCAAGGTCTCTGTGCTGAGCTGTTGGGGCTCAGAGTAACTGGAGTTAGGGCGAGGTGGCCTGGCCTGGAGGAAATAGGAGCCAGGGCTGCTGTCCCAAGTGAGAGTGCTGACAGGGAAGGCACACAGTGGGAGAGATTGCTGGGCTCAAAAGCCAAGTGCTGGGAGCCTGGGACCGGAGCGGGGTGGCTGGAACAGAGAGCGAGCCTGCCAAACAGTTCGAGCCACAGAATTCAAAAGTGAGTCCACAGATCCCCCAGTTTTAGTGTGACATACTCACTTGTGTCCTGGCAATTCAACTTTCTCAGTCTTGGTTCCTTAGAATTTTAAACAATGCTATTGCTAGAGATCGAAGAAAGCGGAGGAAGAAGAGGAGGAGAAGCAGCAACCAATGCGCCAGGAAGTTCCATTAGTGAATCTCTGAATCATCCTATGATGCTGTGGTTCTGCAAGATGCAGTCGGAAGGCATAGACCAACCCTGTGCCCCACATTCCCTTCCACAACCTCACCCAGCCCTGCCGTGGCAGTGCCAAGAACTTCTTTCCTCTATCCTGATATCATAAGTGGTTCTCCGACACAGTCCTCTAGTTTTTCCATTTGGTGAGTGTCCCTCGTGGCCCCACGTGTTGACTGTGGATTACAACCAAGATGAGAAGAAAGCCACTGGGGAAGAGCTTTGTTTTCATTTATTTTTAATTAATTGCAAGCTTCCTCTTTCATCTGGCTTGCCACGCTCTGCAGATCTTGGTGACACAGGAGTCCTGCCAGCACAAGGGGCCAGACACAGCCTGACATTAAGGAGAATTAGGGCTCATCTTTGCCCTACAGCAGAGAAAGACCAAGTGAACCAACAAGCCCTTACATACTTGGGGGTGAAAGACAACAGACCAGGAGAATCCCCTCGCCACTCTCCACTTGGGCACACATGCACACACATGCATGCACACACATATGCCTATTGACACATGTGTACACACATGAATTCACATGGCACACACATGAAAACATGTAACCAGACACATGCACACACACACATGCACAGAAATCTGGGCTGAGGTGAATGCAGCGACACTGCATCTCTGGGCTACACTCACTCTGTGAGCTGCTCAGATGCCAGCATGAGGGTGAAGAGACAGGAAGAGTTTGGTGGCCTTGAATGCCAGGATGCCAGAGAAGGGCAAGCAAAGCAACCACTTAGCAACTGCCACCAGTCATTGTCTTAATATTATTGACAGGAAGGATTATGGTGGTGGCCTTGCGTCTACTGACTCATTTTTTCCTTAAAAGATCTGGGCTAGGTTTTATCATCGGTTTTTTTTTTTTTTTTTTTTTGAGTTGGAGTCTCACTCCATCGCCCAGGCTCGAATGCAATGGCACACTCACAGCAACTGCAGCCTCGACCTGCTGGTTCAAGTGATCCTTCTGCCTCAATCTTCCAAGTAGCTGGAACTACAGGCACATGCCACCATGCCCAACTAATTTTTTTTCATTTATTGTAGAGATGAGATCTGACTGGTCAGGTAATCCTCTCACCTCGGCCTCCCAACCCGCTGGGATTATAGGAGTGAAACCGAGCCCGGCCTCTCACCACTTTTAGTCAATGAGATGCTTTGGCATAGAGACATTACAAATTTCAACTATTACAGAGCATAGGCAGAATTAAAATTGGAACCAAGGTCTGACTCCAAAATGTCATGATGACTTTCAAGTTCATAGTTCACTGAAGAAAGAAGACTAACGCTGAAACAAAAAGACAGTTACCACTCCCATCCTTTCCTCTTCTCTCTTCCAAATTCCCTACTTGTAAAAGAAAAAGGACTCTAGTACGGCTCATTCTGTTCAAACTATTAAAACTGGAATACCTGAGGGGCCATTGTCCACAGTCCTAATTCACAGAGAAGAAACCCACAACTCCAAGGCCCACTTGCAATGGCCCCAGTCTGTAATGGCAGGGCCAGGACTAGAAAACAAGAATAGAGAGTCCCAGACCAGTCCTCTTATTGTTATGCCAAAAAGGAAAGCATGTTCAAGGATCAGGAAACCATGTTCTCGTCTCTCACCTATCTTAATGATCCTCAACCCAGAAAACCCTAGGAAGATTTGGAGAAGGATGCCCACCGCCTTCTCCTCCTCGCACACCCAGTGCATGAACGTGCAGCTGATACTGTCCGCCACCATGGAGGAGGTCAAGTCTGTTGACTAAGGAAGTGTTCTTCTGCTTGTCTTCAAAGGGAGAAGGCAGTGTCTCCTTTTCATTCTTACCCCTCTGACAGGGGAGTTTGGTTGGAGGTCTGTGGTGCTGATTTTGCCTCGGTTTTAACTTCCACAGAGAGTTCGCCTGCCGTGTTTCTACCTCGGTAATTTGAGTTCTAGTGGTTCTGTTGTACTCTCAGTCTGTAGTTCATGAAATTAGACACTAGAAGAAATACATTCGAGACATAAAGAAGTCTCCAAAGAAGAATTTCATCATCTTCAAGCTAGAGACAATTTGATTTGCAGGAAAGTTAAGCTAAAAATAAGGTTTTTTTAAAAAAGAAGAAAAATAAATAGGAATGACAGGAGCAATTTATATGTATGACTACATATGAATAAAGGGGCAAAAATTCATATTGAAATTTAATCCTTCTTTGAAAAGATAATTTAAGTTGATTCACTTTTATTTGAGTTTCTAACCAAAGGCAGTTCTGTAAATGAATTTTTAAAAGCAGTTTTCCAGGCTATTTTCTCACAGTTCCTACCCCACCTTGTTTTACCTAACACTGGGAAGCTGGTAGGGGGTCTGCATGGCACACTTCTCCTCTGCAGTTGACTCTCTGGTGGGCTCTACTCAGGGGGCACTGGACGGAGACCAAAAGGCTGGGGCCAGGAGGCAGGCTGGTCCTCTTCCTGTTGAGCCCAGGCTACTGGCCTCCTTAGACCATCTCAGAACGAAGGTCACCTCCTCCCCCAGTGACAAATTCCCTGGGCCATCAGCCCCCACACTCAAGACTGAGCCTAGCTTAACAGAAAACCTCCTCCAAGCTGCAGTGGTGCCACCAGTGGCCACCACCTCCTTGCCAGCACCCGGGCTCCATCCCAACCAACCAAGACATGCCACAGCCTCCGCCTTCCTCAGAAGTCTGAAGTCCAGCTCCCAAATCTCCCTGCCAGGCTCCTGAGGCTCCAGGCACAGTGGAGACAGCCCCTCCTCCGATGTCTGCACCCAGCCCCTAAGACGTCTCCGGCTTTCCCTGGTGTCCCAGTCCTGCAGTGGTGGTTGCTCCCACAGGCTTACCTTGGTGTCATCTCAGCGTGGGTCTGTCGGTTCTCTGGGTCCTGTTTAGCCAATTTCCTGTCCTCAATGACCTTGTGAAGTGCATTGTGTGTTAGTCATCTGTGCTCCCGGTCACACTCCGACACAGACATGAAGATGGAAAACGTGGAGACAGGGGTGGAGCTGGTGCCCAGAGGAGCAAGTTGAGATGAGAAGCCATAAGGCAGAACACTCAAAACTGCTGTTGTGAACTTGATTTTTAAAAAATGAGGGAAGGAATCTGCAGTTTCCTTGAAGTGCAACTCTCTTCGGCTTTTGGAGGCTCTCAAACCCTAAGAATTCATGCTCCTACTGACAACTAGAAATAAGCAGACAGGGCTGTAAATTGAGGCATCAGGTAGGCTAGCCATGATCTCTCGGTCCAAGGCAACCCCAGGCTGATCGGACTGTCACAGGATCAGGCTAGCCCCAAGAAATTGATCTTTTAGGTGCTTGGGAAAAAAGCTGCAATGACAACTGATTGACGTGGGGGTCTCTTGTCAGCTGTGCCAAAGGCAGTGTGGAAAGCAAGGTGCTGTTTTCAGAGCGTAATAATGCAGGGTTGAGGCACCAGTGGTTTTCCATTGGGGAGTGAATTAGCTAATGTGGAAACTGGAAACACAACCTAAAAAATAACTCTTGAAATATTCAACCCTACAGCTGCTCTGATGTCCCTGTGCTCAGTACTGCATTTGTGAAAACCTCCTGTCACGAACGTCCAAGGCTAGTGAGGGAGACTGAATCTCTTATCAGTTTCAGAATAAAACAGGAAAGTAAGAATAAACGTACAGAGACCAGGGACTCAGCGGGTATTTCTGCAGCTACCATTTCTCTCCTCCCATTCCAGTATGTTTCTCCCCAAATCAGTGTGTTTACACTGGACTCCCATGTTCAGACTCTGAGCTTTCTAGGTTCTATAGTACAAATTGGTTGGCCTTTTCGTCTTAGAAAAAGAAGATGCTCATCGCATCCAAGCCATAAGAAATTCACAAATAACAATAACCTTCTGCATCAGAAATAATTAGTGAGGACCAAGGAAAGGAGAAATGCATGGCTCTCATCTTCTTTTCACTCCGTCCTCCCCCGCAGCCCTTCGAGGTCCTTCTCTACTGCTGTCATTCTCTGGACGTAGCTCAGAATATGTGCCACGGTGAGACATTCACTCAGTCTTGAGAAGAATTTCTGTTCCCTCGGAACCTCTTGGGAAGTTTCCGTTTCTGCGTTCATTCAAAAACCAGGGGGGAAAAAAGAAAACCAAACACAATACAAGAGAGCTAAAGTCAACCTCAAATTCCAGAACCTAAGGATAAAGTTCTGTGATATTTTATCCAGATACTTCACCCAATAAATATTTACAAATTAAAATATGACAAGAGCCATCCTGAGAATCGGCGTTTCAGTGTCTTAGCCGAGCAGCTGCTTCTTAACATACTGCTGTACAGAGGTCTCCCGGCTTGTTTGCTTCCTTTAGAAAACAATTGTGTCCACATCTCTGTAATTACAATGGCACATGATGGTTCTTTGCAGTCTTTTTGTTGGTTTGTTTGTTGTTTGCATTTTTGTTTTTTGTTTTGCTTTGTTAAACAACAGGTATTCACACAAGAGGGCTCAGGTCTGACTTTCCCTTAAGTATGCTCAGAGCGCCCAATCCTGGCTTTGGAGACCTGCAGTTGAGAAATCCGTTCTGCATACATAAACAGGAGCATGGTTAAATGTAAGATGAGGAATTTGTTCAGCACCTGCACAATTTGTTAAGAACATGGGTCATTAGTTACATCTGTTTATTTCAGCAAAAATGAAATATTATATGATTAGCTTATGAATTCAAAGCTAACCAAAAATTGACCTTCCGAAGGGCAATTATCATTTTCTTTGAAAGTTCTGATCAAAACCTTAGGTCAGTAGGTGCTTTCTGGACGCACACATGCCCCTGAACCTAAAGCTGGTATCACAAGGATGTGCACCAAAAACAAAAAACAACCACTGGAATTATTAATTTGATAGAAATGTGACAAAAATAATCATGTGGATAAGTTTATTATTAGTAATGGAATTATAATTGACACATTTTTGCACCCTCATGACAATGCGGAGCTGAGGTTTGGAGGGGTAAGTTACTTTGCAAAAGCTCTGTATCCACGGAGTGGCAGGGCTTGGGTGTGGATTCAAATCTCACTCTCAGTGTCAGGCTCTTCCCGTGACTCCACAATGTTTAAAGATGGTGGCAGATCTGCGGGACAGAATTAGCATTTTATCTTCCCCTTTACAGAATCACACCCAATCCATGTTCCCTCCATCCTCTGAAGTCTGACATTGAGTGTTTGCTGAGGTTGGCAGTCATCTGGTCACAGGCAGATCATCACTTCTCCAACCAGGTGTCACATTACAGTTTCTAAAATGCCTAGCATACAAAGATGTAGAAAAACTCAAAGAGGCTTAGGATTGGCTTCAATTGGCTGAAGGTTGTATCCAAAATCATCTTAAATGTCTCCTGCAACCTTTAGCCCTTTGTAGTAGAGAGAACTTGAATTTTTTATGTTGCCCTTTTGGCAATTCAATTGATGGGTTAGTTTTGTAAGATTCTACCTTGGTTTGCATGTGTAGACTTAGCCCAGGGATGATATTCAACATATTTAAAATCATGACTTTGAGATACTAGCCAACCAGGATGGAGCAGGGTATCAGAGGCCATCTGTAGTATCGGGCATTGACCCTTTAGTTGAAAGACTGCAGGCAAGGCCCAGGGATGTACGAGGATGGCCAGGATGGCAGGGAGGTCCCGCTAGGGCACGAGGGTGTGGGGTAAGGCCTCTCTAACAAATGTTTCTAATGGAAGTATTTCAATAGTTTAACAACAAATGTGACTGGGCTGCAGCACATTATTAGTGATCAGCATTGGTTTAGCTTCAGAGTCTTCAAATGCAGCAACTGCCAACAGGGAAGGTCAAGTCACCACAAGGCCTAGTCTGAAGAGGATCGAGTCTCTACTCTTTTATATGTAGGTTTTTAAAAAACAAATAGAATTCCCCATCTTTTCTCTCAGCATTGACAGTTAGAATTTAGAACTAACTGAACAAAAATTCGCAGGACTTCACATCTCTAAACTGCAGCTCGAAGTTATTTATTTTAGGATTGCCTAATGGCACTTGGATTTTGAAAATTAACATTAGTCATTTCCTATGCTTCCATTGACCCTGCTAACATTATTATGAATAATTATTATCTATTTTTGTTCCATCTTGTTTCAAGAAAAATGCTTCAGAAAATTTAAAAAAGATACCATGCAACAGATAAAATATATTTGTTACAAGTGGGATGAATTGAATAAAGTAAAAGAAGAAAAGATAGAATTAGGAGTGATATTAGTATACAAAGTACTTGCTATAAAGTCTGATAAATTTGCAAAAAATGAGCTATGCATGTGGGCTCTAATCTTTCTAGCAGATAAAATGCAGAGGAAACATCTGTCATAAAATACTCAGAATCTGCTGAGATAAAAACGAATGAAGCAATTGCTCAGAGGAGATTACTGACTCATTCTCCCCAGACTGCTATCAGTAATAAGGCATTTGCTTAATATGTGATTCTTCTATGCAATTGTGTTCTGTTATCAGCAACTTGTGATAAAAAGGTAGTACACAAACAAAAAGCCTCATTTTTGCAGGTTTTCTACTTACAGTGGACTTATTCAACCCTTTCTTCTCCCCAAAAAGTTCCAAAAATGATCCAAACTCTTCTCAGGTAATATCCAGTCTTCTCACTTTGAATATGGGGCCAGGCAGTTGGCATAAAACAACCACAGCAGAAGTATTTTTTCCCCCGGTCTGTCAATACCTGAATGAAATAGCCATGAATTTACAGAACATGTTTTTGGCCCTTGGGTCCCCTAAAAGAAACATCAGTCGCAATCTCAAGGTCAGGCTCAAAACCTGTCAACATGCTACACTACTGGCAACCTCAGACCTGAATCCTATTTTGAACAATTTCTAGTAGGCCTGTTTAATTTGAAATTTAATTTACATCACTCTTAATTCTAAGTAGTGTCACTGTGTGAGAAAGCCTTTGATTGTGTGCACTGGGGAGATGTTCCTCTGTGTTTCTGGTGGAGAAGAGACATGTTTCAGAATGCTCTACGTAGATTGAAGTAACTGACCTTAGTGATTTGGGGCAGCACCCATTTCTGAGGCACTTACAGAAAACTCATCTTACCAATCAGAGCCACCCCCTCCACATCCTGAGAGGCTTCTCAGAGGAAGTGGACGGTGTGGCTTCTTTTGGTAACCCCACCATGTTCTCTTTTTGAAAAAATCTTATGAGAAAGACATTTTTTTTAGCTTCGAGAGTTTTCCCCTCAGTATTGGTGCCCTTAGTGAGCACATTATAGACCCTTAATAAGTAGTTGTGGAAGGAAGGAGGAAAGAAAGGAAGAAGAAAGAGAACAAAGGAAGGAGGGAAAGAAGGAGGGAAAGAAGGAGGGAAGGAAGGACGGAAGGGGAAAAGGAAGGAAGGAGGAAGGGAGGAAGAGAGGAGGGAGGGAGGCTAATTTTATATATAAGAAATTTCAAAGAGGCCAGTGATTTGTCAAGGTATATGGTGTTGGTATAATTCAAACTCCTAGGTCTTTGAATCTATCATTCTTTATGACTCAAAATTGCTTTGGCTCTGCCTAGAAAATGAAATATTGGATTTTCTAGAAAATTACAATATAATTTTTGTGATCTTCAAATAGTTGTTCACTGCTAACATTTGATTTTAATTTTTCACTGGTCTCTTTTTCTGATTATACTTATTATTCCACTCACTGTAATAAAATCTTAACTCTAGCTGCAAACACATCCCAAAATTAAACCAACACCATCAAATGTTACTAACAGCTTTAAGGCATGACTTTGGTATTTAACTTCTTATGCTAATTTTTAATTTGGTTCCAAGGCTTTGGGCAGAAATTTCTCATTTGCAACTCATACCAGAAGCATGTGATTTACTTGTTTATTGTGCCAATCCCCTCATGACACCCATGTTAGCACCTAAACAAATAGCTTAATTTTTCATGCAAACCTCTCAGAGATGTCAAAGTAAAAATGAAAAATACGTAAAGGTGTAAGACAAACATAGAAGGTAATGTGGTTTCCTCAGATTTGAAAGGGGATAATAAATGTGTGACTATACAATTAGTTTTCATACTGTTGTTGATTGTACAACCATACTGCGCTGGAGTGTTCTGACCCCAAATTCATGTTGGAGTCCTGACCCCCAGTGGGATGGGGTTTGGAATGTGGTCCTTTGGAGGTAATTAAGGAGAAATAAGATCACAAGAATGGGGCCCTCACGATGGGATGAGCGGTAAGGAAGAGAGAGATTGGTCTCTGCTGTGTGAGAACAGAGAGAGAAGGCCACAATCCACAAGTCGGAGAGAGAGCCTGCATCAGGAACTGGATCTGTGGCACCTTGACCTTGGACATCTCAGCTGAGGTCAGAACAGTGTTGTTTAAGCCACCTAGTCTATGGTACTTTGTTGTAGAAACTCAGGCAGACTAATACACACACACTTTGACTTCAAACTTCTGATTACATTTAGCCTGTGGTTAATGAGATCATTAAGACTGTGTGTTAGGGCTTTTAACATTTAGCAAATGCTTTCTGGTCATTTTCATTATTAACCCTTACCATCGCCACACACAGCATGTCAATATTCTCATCTCCTTTTCATGGGAAAACTTGATGTAGGCAGAGCTATTAAATAGTGTTGCAGTATGCCTCTGAGCCAGGTTATGATACACCTAGATGGGCGAACTCACCTCTCTAAAATGTATTTTCTTCATCTGTAAAATGGGGCTAGTATTTGTGTCTCATTCAAGCAAGGATAAAACAAGGCAATGAATGTAAAGGACATAACATAGTACCCAGCATAAAAGATGTCACCATCGTAAGTTGTCCTGTCTCTGTAAGTACCCATGAGGTCTCAGCAAGTTTATTTTTCTCTTTACCCTAGTCCCTAATGGGGAGGAGGACAGTGAAGCTGACCTTGAGGGTTGTTAAGAGAGGCCGATCAGAGAATACAGTGGTTTGAAAATACAATACAAGCCAGGCTCGGTGGCTCAGCCTGTAATCCTGTGCTTTGGGAGGCTGAGGTGAGTGGATTGCCTGAGTCCACGGGTTTGAGACCCGCCTGGGCAACTTGGCAAGACCTCATCTCTACAATAAATCAAAAACTAGCCGGGCGTGGTAGAGCCCACCTGTAGTTCCAGCTACTTGGAAGGTTGAGGCGGAAGGATCGCCGGAGCCCAGCAGATCGAGGCTGCGGTGGCCGGGAGCGGCCACTGCACTCCAGTCTGGGCGACTGAGTGAGACTCCAACTCAAAAAAAAAAAAAGGAAAATACAATACAAATGCTAAGCAAGATTATCATTATCTACTGTTCAGAAGAGCAATCTACTTGAAAAGCAGCTGTGGAAAATGTAGAATGAGCATGAGACCAGGATTTGCGAACCAGATTCTAATTCTGGCTCCACCCTCAAGACCAGAGACCCGGCACATAGACTTCCCAGGCCTCGGTCATCTTTCTATAAAATGCAGTGGTAGCCTAGATGATTTCTCAAATCCACTCCACCCTAAAATTGTATAACCCTAAATTACTGTCAAGTAGAGAGACCTGCATGTGTATGGTTGGCCTGATTCATGGCTGTGAACCATTATCACATGCCTTGGAGGGAGCCGAGTGATCAACAGATATTTTGGAGATGGGAAAATGCTGTGTGCTCTGTCCCCAGTCAAGCCAAGAAAAGGGAAAAGGGCTCATACTCCAAGGAAGAGATGCTTATGCCCTGTTCACGGAGTTTAAATGGATGCCGTATTTAAATTTCTTCAAGTTAAACAAGTTGCTCTGCATGTATAGGGATACAATGGACCCATTACAATGATACGGCAGAAAATGTTCAGTGAAGTCAAAAGACATCGGTGAAAAGTTAGGTTGCAAAACAAACATATCATGTATTCAGTGTATACATACACACACAGACATCCACTCTAACCATTGGTAATAGGGACAATCTCTGAGAATGAAAAGACATGGAGAATCATAGGGGTTCTGGGAGGGAACTAGATGCCAATCAAAACCCAAACCAGATGAAAGAACTGAACCAAGTAACTCTGTGCACAGGAAGATTCCTAGAGACTGATTCCTTGTTTGCAACAGTAAGTATGGATACTTTTGTTTGCTCACCAGTTTGTTGGAAAAATTAAATGAGAAAACTCATGTAAAGTCTTCAGGGCCTGAGCACCCAAGGTATTGAAGAAATGCTCGTTCCCTTTCACTCCATGTGTGAGTCACTACTTAGAAAGAGCAATAAAATGTAGTCCCATGCCTATTCTCTGTGGCCTGACCCCATTCTGAAGATGGGCTCCTGAAGAAGCCTTCCTCAAGAAACCTCTATCTCCACTTGGTTTTGCTCACAGTGTCTTCCTGTTTCTACATGCATGGAGGCAGCTGGTTTCTGCTTCATTGCTATCTTCCTTCACTTGAGTTTAACTACACATTGCTCTCTGGGCTTATTTTGGGAGGAAGACTGTATCAGATGCATGAAAGCAAAGCTCTGCTTGTAGCTGTGCCTATGACAGTGGGTCATATATTGATTGTGTGAAAAGCATTTTTATCAGTATCTTTTTATGTCATCAGCTATTTTTCTGAGTTCGTTACTAAATTTTCTTCATTTCCAAAACTTTTCCCCATCCTGATACAGGGACCCATTAATGTCCCTCCATGTTGCCACAGCCCCTAGAAGAGGGCATGGAGGGGATTCAAACACTCCTGCACATTCCTGAGCATATTACTGAGAGTCCCCTTGTCTTCTATAAACTCCCAGTAAGTAGCTTCAGGGAGTCCTTGACTTCCTGCAGACTATGCCTAAGATGTGAATCCCTGTTTACTCCCTTTCTTTGAACTATATATCAATGTAATTGTAAGTCTTGTGATTTGAGTAACTGTTGCAATACATGATGTCTCCGGCCTTGTAAACTTTCTTTACTCTAAATGTCATTAAGTGTAAAATGCAGCTGTAATTTAAGTTCTGTACAATGCTCTGCTGGCCATGTGGCTAACGTATAGGTACCAACAACTCTGGACTATAAAAGTGAACTGTAAAAGCCTGGAGGGTGAGCAGAACCATTTTAGAAAGACCTCGAGTCCAGCTCTGCTCCCTGGATTCTTACTCAGAAATAAACTTCTTTCTACCAGTTGCCTGCCCCTTGGATTTACTGGTATCAAGGGGAGCAGCAAAGCATTACTCAGACCATAACAATCCCACCTCTACCCATATAAACTTACTTCTACTCTTTTTTATTTTCTCAATGGATCTCTAATTAGTAGAAATATAAAAAGAATGTTTCAGAGATTGAGTGAACTGGACCAAAATGACTTAATGAGTTACAGTATGCCCTCGTTCTTTAAAAAAATATGAGAAATCCCTGGTTAATTCCATTGTCTTTATTATTGTATCTAACTATGGTGTTGTGTTTCTGTTTCTCCCCCAGGAAACCACTATTCCCTCTCCCAACATGCCGCCAGTCATTTCTGATGAACTTCTGACTGCACCTTTCATTTCACTTTCCAGCACCAGCTTGTGCAGGTGGAGAGATAGGATGCATGTAATAGTTAAATCAGGGGCCATTGCAATTTGTGTATTCCCTGAAATATTGAAATGTGGGCTTCTCCAACATTTAGTCCTCTTAAATACAAGCCACAATCAACAAATTAGCTTCAAGAAGCTAATCGCCCACACTATTTTTGTTGGAGAATTGCAGAAGGATGTGAGGAGGGGAGCAAGGATTTGAGAGACTTGTTTATTGCTACAAACACCTGCCAGCTCCCTACAGTACCTACAAGCCTGGGCTATTATGCTAAGCTTTACTCCCTGTTAAAGAAAAACAAATTAAGATAATTAAAGGCAGTGGTTCTGACGTCTTACAGTGCTTAAGAATTGCCTTGAAAGCTTGTTCAATCTTAAGCTTTTGAAATCCCACCTCAAGACACTCTGAGTAAATCTGCAAAAAAAAGCCAGGTTTCTGACATTTTTAACAAGCATATTAAGTGATTCCGATTCAGGAATTTCATGTTCCCCACTTTGCTTGATAGCCCAGAAACATATCTGAGAATTTAGCAAAATAAATAAAAATGATAAAGCCCAAAGTTGGAGAAACCATGAAGAAACGGGCATTATTAATTGCACTTTTGATGTCTATAATCTATAAGTTTGTTGTAAATTAGAACAATGCAAAGCAGGAGCTACTGAAACAACCAGAACCTTTCGCCTGGTATTCCTATTTGGGGAATCACATCCCAAAGAAGCAGCCTAGAGTATGTGTTTTAAGTTAATATTTAAAGACAGTCAGCAAAGTATTATTTATAGTACAAAACTATTAAGCAACCAAAATTATCAACAAGAAGTGTATCTGTTAATATTAACTAAGATCTAGCAAATGTTTATTTAACACTTATGACCAAGTCCTTCATGAATATTACCATTTAATCCTCATTTCAAGGAAAACTTATAATGGCTAAACAAATATGATTTGTTAGCATGAACATATACTGTGTAGATTTTTAACACACATGTATGGGCCATGATGATTAGCAGAGATGTATAAAATAATATAAAGACATGTGGAAAAACATAACATAGTAATAACTTAATTACAACTTTTAATAGAGATGTGAGAATTATCAAAGACTATCAAAGGGATTAGCAATATAAAAGAAGAATGGTTTGCATTAGATTTTTTAATGTGCTTTATAATTTTTTAGGAAATTATACACAATTCTGGACATTTATAGGCTAAGACAAAGAGTGAAGTAATTTCTAGATGTTAACAACACAGAAGTCAAGGGATAGAAATTAGGAAAACAATCAACAGATACCAATATATGGTGGTACGACAAAAAAGAAAAAAACAATAATTCATTTTATTTGGTCTTGATTAAAATTTGAAAATCTAAATGATTTTTTGAAACTTGAAAATATTTTCTGAAAGGTCTAGGTAAATTTTCAAAGTCATAGAAACACTGAATTTCACTATTTTCCCCAGTCGGTGTGTTCAGCTTTGGCTGGCAAATGCTACTACCGTTTGTCTTGCCATCAGCCAGGCCACCCATTCACTACATCCTAGACACTCTTCTTAGTAATGGAGTCAGAATTTCAGTTACTTCTATATAGTCCATCAAAGACAGCCACCAGGATAGTGGGACAGAGAACCCCATGACGGCTCAGCTCCCAAGTCACATTCTCAGTGCACTCCGCCTTTCACTGAGATTTGTTTCTCAAGTTCCTCTGAGTTGGCACATTGCCAGAGAGGGTTAATAGTCTTGATGAATTCATTTAGCCTAAATATACATATGTATGTATATATATGAATTTGCACTAACATCAAAATCATTAGGAAAACAAATTATTTCCAGTGTATCGACATTTAGTCACTTGGAGGGAAGCAGGCACATTCATTCCAAAATAATTAATTTTTGCTGAAAGCATTCCGAGGCCTGTTTTCCCAAAGCAGCTCTGCACCATGTGTGACAGTGAGGGCATACTTCACTGGACACCATCATCACCTGCCTGTCTGGCAACAGGTGGCCATTAATATGAAACAGTAAGCTAACACCGAAATGAAATCCATGCATAATCAGTGAACTTGGAAAGTGCAGTCGGGTTTGAAAGCCCAAGAACTGCTCATTTCACTAGACAAGCAAGTTTCACTCCAAACTTGTCACCAAGAGCAAATGCATCACTGTTATCTGCCTATAAAAAGTGGTTTCCAAACTTGTTGCTTTTGTAAAGATTAATTCACTTGAAAAAGTGATGTGTAGCATAGAATCCTTCCAGCTAAAAGTGAGATAAGCACTATGACAGCCCACTACGACCATGGGGGTCTCCCAGCAGGGGGTCTGTGGGGCACAGTTTCTCAACTTCTGTCCCAAAGAAGCCTTCTGAGCACATTGGGTCTCCGAATGTGGTGGCGATAGATATGAGGCAGAGTTTAGACGCTCAACTCACGTGACTGAGAACCTCTGTACAGCTGTGGCTTGGGCCACACACATGGGCCCACAGGACTGGCATACTCAGCAGGTGAGCCTTGAGCTTAGAGTGGCTTGGGGCATGGGTTGAAACCAGTGGTTATCCCAGGGAACCTCGACCCACACCTCCACTGAATTTTCTTTAACATCATGACTTTCATTTAACAATTGTCTAGACAAGAAGCAACTGTGTAAGAAAAACTCTACTTTTTGTAGAACTTCCAACAAGGAGTCTGTGGTTAGGCCAGGTGTGGCCAAGTTGCCCAGGCTGGTCTCAAACCCGAGGGCTCAGGTAATCCTCTTACCTTGGCCTCCCAAAGTGTTGGGATTACAGGCATGAGCCACCATGCCTGGCCTCGCTTTTGACGTTCCGAAAAGGTCAGTCACTTGTGTTCACATGTGTGTGTGCCTGTGTGTGTCTGACCATGCATTCGCATGCCACACTCACATCACTACAGCAGACCACAAACACATTTGACTTGTCTGCTCAATACAGCACAAATTAAGATGTGAGAGAAGCTTGTGAGAGGCCATGCCCCCAGAGGCTGGCTGGAACTGTGAGGGAGAGATGTGACTGTGGTTCTGAGCCTGCAAACCAGCACCAGCACGTTGAGGGGCCCCCTTGGAGACTGTTGAGAAGAGTTGGGCTTGCAGAAACTGTGTCCTCCAGTTCCACAGCCTGCCGTGTCTCACCAGGATGCCAACTGCTCAGTGTTCCAAGTTTGAGAACTTTGCCAAGATCACAGGTTGCTAGGGCAAACTTTCTTTTTTTAATTCCCTTTTTCCCAACTAAATCCTTAATTGTCAAAATATATTGAACCGCATTTGTGAAAACAGCAGCATCCTCGGTGACTTGGGATCTGCCTGGGTCCAACTGCTGACAATAAGGTAGATAGCAACGCATTTCCAGCAGCTGACCTAGCGAGGCTTGCTAAAAATATTCATAACAGAACCCCGTGACTTGATTTCTGACCGTGAGCATGGCGCACACTCCTGACTCCATGCATCATGGCCATGGTTGCCAGGGACACATGGATGGCACTGAACACATGCCCAGCGTGGGCCACAGGTTCCCTGGGCTCCCTCAGTAGCCTCTGAAATGACATTACGATCACTCTGAAGCACTCAGGATGAGCTGGAGGCTGCGGACACTAAGGAAACGAGCCATTTTGAGACACCATCCTGACTTCTGCACAGTCCCTTGAAGCCTGCTCACGTCTGCATCTACGTTTTACAAAGTTGGGGGCTAGGGAGCTACAGCCGTATTGTGAGGGCAGAGGGGGGACAGTGTGGTACAATGGTGTGGGCTTGAAGGCATACGCGTCTAAGGTCAAATACCAGGGCTTGAATCCACCAACTTTGCTGAACTTGTCTCATCTTCTACAAAATGGGTCTAATAATTACACACCTCACAGAATGATTGTAGGCATTGAATGCTGTGTGTCAAAAGCCCCAACACACAGCACCTGCACAACGAAGGGTATAACAACAACAGGAGTGGTAAAACAGCAGGATTCAGAGAGTCCAGCAGTAGAAGCAGGAGTTCCAGCCACGAGTACCACCACCACTACAGTAACTCCCACCCCTATTGCCGGACATAATTACATATGAAACCATGAACTAGCTTTAAATCCTTGCAACTATTACTATGACCTAAACATGAACGAATAGAGGTGCTTCTGGCAGAATTCACGAAGAGCCCCAGGGCAGTCAGGTTCACCAACTTCCACTCAACTTAGCCTCCTCAGCACTGCCCTGGGGAACAAAGGCCATGGCAATGGCATCATCCACTGGCAGGATCACTGGTTGGTGATAAGGCCCAAGTTCCCTGATTCACCTCAGGAGGTACCCGAGTCTGCCTCACGACAAAAATGGCATGGACTGGAAGTGTGAACACCCCCGTCTGCACTGGGAGACTGGCACTTTCTTTCAGTGGTGGGTCCAGAGGACATTTCAGAAGAGTTTGCTCATCTATTGGAAGGGGCTGCACAAGGGTTGGCCAGGGTGTCCTCTTACCCAATGGGCAACTCTACAGCCAGCAAGAAGAGAGCTCAAGTGATCTTCATGATTTGAAAGAGGAAACACCTCCAAGATGCAGCCATGCAGTTTGGCAGGCACTCATGCATCCTCAGGAAAGTTCTCATCTCATTTCTTTTGGTCCTGACCCGACATTGAAAGCTTTCCAAACTAGATAAAGGCTCATTTGTTTTGGAAACCATGGAAATAAATATGCCCTTCCTTAAATGGCCCAGTAGACGGTGCTACAGCAGGACTGCCTCATAGACACAACTGAAAGGATTTTCCCCAATTCTTCTTCCTCTCTTCCTGGACATTTCTTCTTTCAGCTGTTCTTGGCAGGGCAGAGCATGTAAAATGTCTTGGGTATCAGTGCTCCACATAAAGAAATATTTCTCAAGGGAAGATAGATCATGAAGTTCACAGGGATGACATGAGAAAACGCGTTTGGCTTCTAAAGTTCACCTCTGGCCAGGTGTGGTGATTCACACCTGTAATTCCACACTTTAAGAGGCTGAGGAGGGAAGATCACTTGAGCCCAGGAGTTTGAGACCAACCTAGGCAGCATAACAAGGCCTCATATTTATGAAAATAAGTAAATAAATTAGCTGGATGTAGTGAGACCTGTAGTCCCAGCAACTCAGGAGATTGAGGCAGAAGGATTGCCTGAGCCTAGGA
Source organism: Tarsius wallacei (assembly GCA_963574415.1). Taxonomy (NCBI): domain Eukaryota; kingdom Metazoa; phylum Chordata; class Mammalia; order Primates; family Tarsiidae; genus Tarsius; species Tarsius wallacei. The sequence continues at coordinate 3,038 of CAUYQG010150014.1, read as the reverse complement.
GGTCAGGGCTGCAGTGAGCTGTGATTGTACCACTGCACTCCAGTCTGGGTGACAGAGTGAGACCCCAACTGAAAAGCAAAACAAGCTTGCCTCTTCTTCTCTCCTCAGATGCATCATCTGCCCAGCTCCACGCGCATCCCTAGGGCCATGGGCACCCATCCCCCTGTCCCCTCAAGTGTCTCCACCAGCTAGGCCCTTCTTGCCAAAGACTCCGGCCACGTCCCCTGTCCCATGCCATTTGGAGACCAGCCTGCATAATTTAATACTCTAAGGTATTGAAGGCTTATCATTATTCCATGGTTCAGGCATTGTTGTTAGCTGTGTGGGGGCCGAGGGTGTGGTGGAGGGAGCACTGGATCGAGTCAGAGAAAGCCAAGATTCCCACCACCTCTTCGTGAAAATGAGGGGAGGGAGGCGAGCCAGGACCACGGACTCGCTTTCACATTGAGGAAAGCGAAGGAGTCCCAGACTGCCAACATATAAGAAAGTAGAAGACATGGTCCATGTAGACAGCACGACTGGGCTTCGCTTTGCAATCCCAGGGACATCCCTGCAGGTTTGGTTGAGAAGTTATGGCATCAAGCTATGACAGGGACAGGCATCAAGGGGCAGGGTGAGCTCTACCTCTCCTCTCTGTGTGGCTCGAGGAAGGCACAGCAGAACGGGCAAGCCAGCAGCCACGGAGCCAGGGGAACCAGTGTGGGGGGCCATTGGGGCATGGCTGCTGTGGCCGTCTCTCCTCCCCAACACACATCTTCACCTAGTACAGCCTCAGTTACACACACACATGGAAAAGACTTGAGAGTGCACCAGGAGAGTCGCGGGAGCAAGAGGGACCCGTTTTAACAGAGGAGCCAGGGTCTTACTGTATTTTTACTATTCGCTATTCTGTACTGTCAGTGACGTCACTGGATTTTAACAAATGAGAAAGACAAAGTGGAAAATGATAGACCTATGCAAAGTACAGAAGGGAAACTGAGTCACAAGGACGCTTGTCCAAAGCCACACATGAATCACAGCAGGGCTGCCTGGCCCCAGGCCTCCCTCTGCGGCCACTTTCCAGCCTCCATTGGGAATCTCCTGCTGTCAAGTTATACTCTTCTGCTGACAACGTTTTCAAGACCATAGCAGGACAAAAATCCCCACCTGGAAGGAGGAAGAAGACACAAGAGGGTGTTAAGAGAAGTCCCTGGGGTCAGGTGGCAGCAAGGGCTTTTCTGATAACCACGAAATCCTTGCACTGGTTATCCTGCTAATATTGCTTGCTCATTATTTCAGTATTGAAAGCCACTGAACTTTTTGCTCTGTCAAAACCCTCCCACATGGCCCTTGGTCACTAGAAATAGCAGCGGTCCCACAGGCCAGCAGGGTGTGTGCTCAACCCCATGAAACTGGAGTGTGTTTTCCAAACTCACACACCAGCTGACTTCTAATCCCACTGCTGAAAATTTTGGAAAAATGTTGGTGTTTTGGGAAAACACCCCTTCTCTTCTGGACAGAGTTTCCCTTCTACCCTCTGTAGAGGGAAGAGCATGAACCGTATGGAAGACTCGGAGGACATCAGGGAAAGGCCATCCTGCTCCAGCAGTGGCTGGTTCAGTGGGGGTGGGAGGCGCCTCTGCATCAGCTCATTTAGAGCATTCCTGTGTGACATTGACCCAGGAACAGAAAATCACAGGGGAAGTCAAGATAGGTGGTTTGACTTTTTGACTTTTTCCTTTGACTTTTTCCTCCCCCTTCTTTGGGAAGAGCGGCTTGGCTTGGCACATTTAAATTTGAACAGGAGGTTGTAGACCCACAGTGTGACCAGCGAGAGGCCTGGACTCAGGCCGGCCCCACCTCGCTCTGGGCAGTCTTCCTTTGGGCCTCAGCTCTGCCAAGCTCCAGGTCCTTGCCTGAGAAATGAGGAACTCAAACCTGTCTCCACAGCCTGGGGGGGTGGTTGGCATGTGGTACAACCCAGCGAACGGGCCCTGAGACGGTGCCAAGAACTGCCATGTTCACCCAGCCAGCAAGAGGATGGCCAGATTCAGAATCGGGTGCTCACCCAGAGCCCTTGGTGCCAGGGAGTCTCAGCCCCAGCCCTGGCAGCCTGGAAGCTAGAGCGGGACTGGGGGTGGGGTGGGTGATGAGCCAGCAGGGATCCAGAACCTTCCACTTCAGCCTCAGCAAGAGCAGATCCCATGGTCACTTGTGTATTTTGAGTTTCCATTTACAGTTTGTTCTGGAAAGTATTCCCTTGATGAGAAGACATGCTGACCACTTTTCTCATCTCACACTGGTTCCCACTCATGCCCATCATTTCCAGGGCAGTACCAGTTCAGCAGAATCTTCCACAGCAATGGGCAGGTCCCATGTCCATGCTGGCCAGTACCATGGCCAGTGCCCATTAGTGACCATGAGCACTGACAGTGGGGGAAGGGCTTGAACAAACACACATTTAACGGTTTTCCATTTCATTAAGCTTAAACAACTGCACGAGGCTATTGGCCACCGTATCAGACACAGCTGCTATCTCCCACCATCGATGAGAAAGCTGGGACCTAGAGCTGACCAAATGATACCTTGAAAATGACCAAACTCCCCAAGAAAGTGAAACACCACTCAGTAAGACCCATGGGGAGTCAGGGCTCTCACTTCAAGGATGAAAGAAGCAGTCACAGCTGGGCTCAGTGGCTCAGCCTGTAATCCCGCGCCTTGGGAGGCTGAGGTGAGTGGATTGCCTGAGCCCGTGGGTTCGAGATCTGCCTGGGCAACTTGGTGAGACCTCATCTCTACAATAAATCAAAAAATTAGCCGGGCGTGGTAGCGCGCGCCTGTAGCTCCAGCTACTTGGAAGGCTGAGGCGGAAGGATCGCCGGAGCCCAGCAGGTCGAGGCTGCGGTGGCCAGGAGCGTGCCACTGCACTCCAGTCTGGGCGACAGAGTGAGACTCCAACTCAAAAAAAAAAAAAAAGAAAGAAGCAGTCACTTGGCTTTTGGGACCACCTGGGTGGGTTCGGTTGCTCTTTGTCCCCAGAGCAGATGAAATGATTTGCC
>CAUYQG010150011.1:0-25656 GCA_963574415.1 Tarsius wallacei | reverse complement strand
AATATGGTTTCAGACAAGTCTCTTGGAGAGTAACCTCTGACTCATCCTGAAGGGGTATTCTGGAATATACATTAAGCCTTAAATGTTCACTCCATTGACTCTAAAGAAGTTGAGCTTTTACTTCTTTACCCAACAGTGACTGGTTAGTTCCTGCATTAAGCTCTCAGGTACTTTGCCACTTAGTGAGATGCATCAAGTGACTTTAACACATTAAAGGTAGTTCTCAGCCGGGCTCGGTGGCTCAGCCTGTAATCCCGCGCCTTGGGAGGCTGAGGTGAATGGATTGCCTAAGCCCACGGGTTCAAGACCCGCCTGGACAACTTGGCGAGACCTCATCTCTACAATAAATCAAAAAATTAGCCAGGCGTGGTAGCGCGCGCCTGTAGTTCCAGCTACTCGGAAGGCTGAGGTGGAAGGATCGCCGGAGCCCAGCAGGTCGAGGCTGCAGTGGCCGGGAGCGACCGTTGCACTCCAGCCTGGGCAACAGAGTGAGACTCCAACTCAAAAAAAAAAAAAAAAGGTAGTTCTCTCAGTTGCAGGTGAATAGCATTAGACCTAAATGAGCACCAAACTGGGAAGCAACAATTAGAAATAGCAAATGGGTTATTAGTTTCCTTGGGAAGAGCACCAGACACAGCTAATCCAGTGGAGATATTCTCAGACTTTAAATTTTCTTTCTCAGCAGTGATCTCTTAAGTGCTAAAAACTCAGATAAAAACATATTTCCCCATTCTCATGTTAAATACCCTCTCACCACCAAAATAATAATTACTAGCATATTGCCTATTTTCATTGTCTTCATATCACATATTGCTCACTGAAATTATTATATATTCCCACTAGGAAGTATGGTAAGCCTGAATCAATCACGATAGATAACCTTTTTAATGCTGTTTAAATTCACTTCTTAAAATGCACCAGGTGGATATGCTTTTCCAGTAAGTCTTACCAAATCTTCAAAATGAAGAAAAATGGGTTTCTCAAAGAAGAGAAAAAATGAATAACTACTTAAAACTAGTTTACTGCCTTGCTGGTTTTCTAACTCACAGCTATTCCTTCCTTTTTCCCTTGTAGACAAAGTCAATATTTTTTCTGCATAATATCCATCTCCCATTCAAAAGTAAAATTTTGATTTTCTAAACCAATCGTGATAGTCCTATCATAAATATTTGGTTTAGGGATTTGCATGATGATATGCAACGGACAATCTTCTGGAGTTTCTTATAAAGTTTGTCTTGTTATTTAAAATGAATTCTAAGTAGCTTCTTTACTGCTACTAGTTTATGTGTCTATATATAAATTTTGAAACTGTGGTGTCCATAGTGTGATAAAAAATGAAAAACCTGAAAGATGGAGCAATCTTGGGTCTTTAAAGATGTTACAAAGCTCTAGAATTAATTATCCCTACAGCTTTCTCTTTCTCTGGAATTTTAAGATAAATATCTTCCTCATTGTTGTTGCTAGTTGTGTTGAAGTTTTCTTTCCTCATAAACAATACTATCTTAACTTCTAGTCCATACAATTCATGAATGTGTTTGGGTTTGTCAAGCAAAGGTGTAATAGAAAATGTTTAACAACTGGCTCTCAAAAAACCAACAATAATAACAAAAGTTTTGATTTTCCAGGTTTCAGTGATTTTTATAGCATAAATATTCCCATCATGGTTGATTTAAGTTTATTAAAATAATCTCAAAAAACACGGAGTTTGGAAGAGATATGCCTTGTTGGCTCCTTCATCTAAGTAGGAGCTGGCTCCAGCGCACCATTACACAAAGTTCTTGTTTACAAGAGAAATAAACTCAGATAATATAAGCAAGCAACAAATGCATCAAAAGGATATCAGGTGGGTTGTAGAATCAAAAAGATAGGTGGACAGTTTGTTTGGAGTCTCTGAATACAAAACCAATGCTCAGAGCCATACCAAATAAATGTTGGGGTCACTTTGGTCGCCAGACTCTACCGGCAAAGTCAGCCATATGCAACGTTTAGGTAACACCAGTTATTTATAGTCTGGTGTTCCTTAAAATTAACCAATGCCCTTATTAAATATTTATTCATTATGGTGCAAATGTTGATAATAAAAGCACTAGATATTGAGCAATGTTCTAATTACGCTACCACCACTTACTAAGGATCTGACTCTTGCAGCAATGTTTGACCTGGTATTGAATGATTTGTCTTGTAATTTGACCCCATGACATTGAAGGGAGAATGCATTATTTAAAGAAAACAGCATTCAACAGTCTTCATGGAAAACAGACTGAAAACAGGAATATTTGGCAATTTTAGCTTCTATAGTTAGAAGCTTTTCTAACAAGACCATGAGCACTGAGAATTTTTAAAATAAAAATAATGCCATAATTTCTCTACAGTAAAGTTTCCTGAATAGCTAGACTACATATACATGCCACCATGCTCAGCTAATTTTTTTTTGTAGAGATAAATCACCATACACAAAAATAAACTCTGAATGAATCAAAGACCTAAATGTAAAACCTCAAATTATAAGAATCCTTGAAGAAAACATAGGAAGCACTCTTAGACACAATGGATTAGGTAACCAGTTATTGATCAATATTCCAAAAGCAAATGCCATAAAAGATAAGATAGACAAGTCAGACCTCATAACCGAAAGCCTTCTGCAAAGCAAAAGAAAATATCAAGAGAGTGGGGAGACAGCTCACAGAATGGGAAAAAATATTTGCCAACTGTATATCTGACAAAGGCTTAATATCCAGGGTCTACAAAAAACTCAAATGTGCCAAAAGGAAAAAAAAATCCTATTACAAAGTAGACAAAAGATATGAATAGACACTTCTCAGAAGAAGACATATGAGCAGCCAACAGATACATGAAAAAAATGCTTAGCTTTAATAATCGTCAAAGAAATGCAAATTAAAACCAAACTGGTTAGATACCACCTAACTCCAGTCAGGATGGCCATCATGAATAACTCAAAAAACAACAGATGTTGGAAAGGATGTGGGGAAAAGAGAACACCTACACTGTTGGTGGGAGTGTAAATTAGGATAATCACTATGGAAAACAATATAGTGATTTCTGAAATATCTAAAAATTGATCTTCCATATGACCCAGCAATCCCACTTCTGGGAATATACCCAGAGGAACTCAAATCACTGTAAAAAAAAAAAATATGCCTGCACATGCATGTCTATTGCAGCATTATTCACAATAGCAAAAACATGGAAGTGAAATGGGTAAAGAAATGTACATATACATGATAGAATATTATGCAGCTATAAAGGAAAGCAAAATTATGGACTTTGAGAAACTTGAATGGATGTAGAGTCTATAATACTGAGTGATCTATCACAGAAACAAGTATCTGAGCACTATATGTACTCACTCATAAGTGGACCCTGAACATTTATCATAACACTATAAGAAAGGAATTGGCAGGAGTGGGACACTGCCTGGGAAGTGAGGAAGATACATAATATCAGTAAGCGTACTCAATCTCAAGCCAGATGAATTGGAGATCAAGGAGAGAACCAAGCTTTATGGGTACAATGAACATTTATGTACCTAACCCTGAATTGTACCGCAAATCTTTAAAATAATTTTTTTTAAGTCTCCTGAGTAGCTAGGACTACATGTGCATGCCACCATGCTCAGCTTATTTATTTTTATTTATTTATTTATTTATTTAATTGTAGAGTCAAGGCGTCCCTACGTTACCCAGTTACCCAGGCTGGTCTCAAATTCACAAATTCAAGCAATCCTCTTGTCTCAGTCTCAAAGTGCTGGTATTAGGTTCATGAAACACTACGCCTTGCCAAAAACGCCTTTCTTAATAGTGAAACATTAAAGTTGGCTTGTTAAATTCAGGAATGAGGCAAACATGCCCTGCGTCAACTTCTAATCAACATGCACTGACTATTCTATCCAATTCAATAACACAGTAAAACCTGCTGCATTTTATGTAAATTGTAAAGTAAAATACAAAATTTTATTCATGGCAGAATAACAGGAAGGAGTGAATTTATCATTTTAGATGTAAAATAACATAAACAAGCAATTTTTAATTCCTATAAATATAAATTTCTTTATATATGTATATATAAACCAATAAAATAATAATAACTAAATTACTGTTCAGCTGTAAAATATTTGTTTTTGGAAACATCATTTGGAAATTATAAAACAAATTCACTTTATTCACAGTTGACATAAACCTGTATGTATGCAATTATAAAAAATATGTAAAATGATAAACTATTAGAATTTAAAAATAAAGAACCCTAGTCGACTGTTGTTGAGAATGTAGACTGGTGAAGCCTTTATGGAAAACAAGATGGGTATTCTTGAAGAAGTTAAAAATAAAACTACTATATGACCTAACAATCTCTGTATTGGTTTTATATCCAATGGAAATAAAATCACCACCTCATAAAGACAACTGTGCTCTCATGTTCATTATAGCTTTATTCAAAATAGCCAAGATATGGAAGCAATCTAAGTGCCCATAGATGGAAAAATGAATAAGTGAACTTTGAGATACACACAAATACACAACCGAATATTATTCAGCCTTAAAAAAGAAGATTCTATCATTTGCTGCAACACAAACTTGGAGGACATTATACTAAGTGAAATAAGCTAGACACAGAAAGAAAAATATTGTATAAGTTCACTTATATGTAGAATCTAATTTTTTTTTAAATTTAAGCATACAGAGATAGAGAGCAGAACAATGGTTATCCAGGGCAAGAGATGAGATGGAGGAGAAAATGGGGAGATATATATCTAAAGATAGAAATTAGCAGATATATTGGTTCAAGCAGTATAAAAAATCTAATGTATAACATGAATTAATACAACTATACAGTATTAGAAATTTCTGCTAAATGAGTACATTTAAGCTGCTGTTGTCACAGAAAATGATTAGTGATGTAAAATGATGGCTATGTTGATTTGATTCAATATAGAAACTTTTTTACTATCTATATACATCTTATAATTACATGTTATATGTCTAAAATATGCACAATAAAAATATTTTAAAAATAAAATAAGTTCAATTTTATGCCATTATAATATGCTACAATAAAATAAATACATTCATTATAATTAAAGGGAAAATACCAATGAAAAGGTAAATTGTGACAATGAACACTATGAAAACAAAATTAAGAAACAATTCCATGTATGTTAGCACCCAAAAAAATAAAATAGAGAAAAATAAACAAAACAATTATAAGATCTATAAATGAAAACTAAAATATTGCTGAGAAACATGAAAAGAAGACCTAAATAAACAGATAACTTTCAAGCTCATGGGTTGTAGTGCTCACTATAATGAAGACTGCAATTCTTTCCAAATTGATCTATACATTCAGTGCAAACTCAATTAAAATCCCAGTGGGCTATCTTTTTTCTTTAGAAATTGAGAAGTTAATCCTAAAATTTATATGAGAAGGCAGAGACCACAGAATCACCAACATAATCTTGAAAAAGAACAAACTGAAGCTCTTACACTTCCCAATTTTAAACTTATTACAGAACTACAGTAATCAAGAAAGTGTAGTGCTGATAAAAAGATAGGCATTAAAAACCAATGGAGCAGAATTGTGTGTCCAGAAATAAACGTGTACACTTACAGTCAATTAATTTTCAAAACAGTTTCAAAGGTATTAATTTAATGGAAAAAGTATAATCTTTCCAATAAATGGCTATGGGACAATTGAATATCCACATATAAAAAGATTAGTTTAAATTTTTCTCCAAATCATACTAAAAAATAAACTCTGAAAGGATTTGAGATATGAGTGAAAGAGATAGAACTATCAAAAAATAAAGGGAACAAAACTGTGTTTGGCAAGAAAATATATTTAGATAGTATACAAAAAGCATGACTCATAAATCAAAATTATATTATATTGGACTTGTGCAAAATTTAAAACATTTGTCCTCCAGATGGCATCTCTAAGAAAATAAGAAAGGCAAGATGCAGCATGGGAGAAAATTCTTGCAAATTCTATATCTGATAAAGACTTGTATTCAAACATTTTTAAGTAGCCTTATAATTTAATATCCAGAAGACAAGTGGCATACTTTAAAAATGGGCAGAAGTTTCCAATAGAAATTTTATTAAAGAAATGTGAACTGAACGATTATCACAGAAAAAGGTGCTTAACATCTTAACTGGGACAATGCAAATTTAGACGACAGTAACCTAAAACATACCACCCAGTATTAGAGTTCTAACAACAAACACCTTTTGGTTGAAGATATAGAAAAACATACTCTCATACATTGCAGGAGGGGGAGTAAAATGTCATAGTGCCTTTGTAAAATAGTTTGGCTTTCTTAAAAACTTAAATGTAAATTTAATGCATGACTCAGCAATATCACTCATAGGAATCTACCCAAGATCAATAAAACTGCATATCCACACAAAGACTTATGTGTTATTTTATAGCAGTACAATCCATCATAATACACCAGAATTGAAAACAAACAAATATCTATCAACCAGCAAGTTAACAGCAACATGTGGTAAATCCATATGAAGGAATAACTTCAGCCTTCAAGAGAAGCTAATTGTTGATACCTTCCGCATAGATCACTCTCAACATAATACTATAAAAAGTAATCCACGCACAAAAAACTCAATATTTTATGATTTAATTTATATGAAATCTCCATGAATAGAACAAAAAGTAGATTGGTGGTTGCCTGGGACTCCGGTAGGGAAGGTGGAGTGACTAGGAAAGAAACAAGGAATGTTTTTTGGACTGATAAAAATATTTTTAAATTAGGTGTTGTAATGATTATATAACCCTAAATTTTTACTAGAAATGATATTGTACACTTAAGACAGGTACATTTTATGGACTGTAAATTATATATGAATAAAGCTGTTTTTAAAAAATTGAAGCTTGTGGAGGCCTCTTCCACTTTCATGCTGTTGCCATAGTTACTTGCTGACAACAAATCCTCTCAATTTTCAAGTGAGTATCCATTAGCAACTTCTGTGTTTCTGTGCTATTTGAATTGTTGAAGTTCCTCTTTCTATTCACTCCACCACCTATGCACTGCTGGTAAACTTGGGTTATTTCTTTGTTGGGTCTATGTGGGTTTACCTAATCCACTCATTTTGTGGTTCATGAGTTTCCTTATCTTGTAGTTTTATTAATGATGTTATCCACATAATATTGATTTATTTTCTTATGCAGATTTCCCTGCTTGTTTTTCCTAGGGGATTTGAAGAGTAATTTAGTTGTACTGTTTAGTTTTATTCTTACTCATTACCATTATTATCCTTCCCCGTAAGAATGTCTGAATTACACTTTAAAGCCATAAAGCAAAAAATAGCCTGAAGAATCAGAGACAATAAACATGGTAGTATTAATAATGCTAAACAGGCATGTAGTAGAGAGATGCACAGTATTATCTGGGAGGTTGAGTGAAGGAATAAGGAAATAGTTACACAAATATTTACAAAAAAGTTTAGTAGTTTATTTATAGGTAAACAGTCATGCTAACATAGAAGTATGTTAACACTGTAGTAGTCTTCACTTCAACTGGAAAATTCCTACTAATTTTTAGGGCCCACTATAGAATCTGCAGTTTTTCTAGAAAACCTTCCCTGATGCACAAAATCTAATTAGCTGGACCTGTATTTACAGTATTCCTTTTCACCACATTTATTGTGAATAGTTGTTAACTTACCTCTTTCTTCCACTGAAGTGTAAGTGATTATAAGTCAGTAGGTATTAATCTTATTTATCTTTTTTACCCAGCAGCTCAACATATGTTTCTTGACTAAATTAACCATATAATTATTCATTACTGAGTCTCAACATATGCAATCCTCATATTTGTTCATTTTGCTATATTCTCTATGGCTATTATTGTTTTTTTCATTTTAAAGATGTGGAGTATAATTCAGGATTAGGTATACTGATCATCAGACAGGTAAAGTTTGGGGCTCCCTTTGGACCCAACTTTTCCTGGTTTGAGATCAGGTACCCTTATTGATGTCATATGACCCCCACACCACCATCCCCTGGCAGTTTCCAACTACTGACAATCCTTTCTTTTAGTATTATGGTAAGTGTTCAGGATTTGCTTATGAGTGAGTATGTGTGGTACTCAATTCTTTGTTTCTTTGATAAATAACTGAGTATTATAGACTCGTAATCCATCCACGTTGCTGTGAAGTCCAAAATTTTGTTTATCTTTATGACTGTGTACTATTCCATCATGTATATGTACCATGTTTTTTAATTAAGCACAGCATGGGCAGCATGGTTGGCTCCATATTTTTGCGATTATAAATAGTGCTGCAATAAACATGAGCCTGCACATATCTTTTTTGTAGAATGATTAAATTCCTAAGAGTATATTCCCAGAAAGGGGATAACTGCATCGTATGCATGGTCAACTTCTAGTTTGTTTAGGAATGTCCACAGTTGTTCATAGAGGGTGAATGAGTTTGCATTCCCACCAACAGTATAGAAGTATTCCCTTTTCTCTGCGCCCTCGCCACCATCAGTTGGTTTTTTTTTCTTCTTCTTCTTTTATTAATGATGGCCATTCTTACTGGAGTTAGGTGTTATCTCAGTTTGGTTTTGGTTTGCATTTCTCTAATGATTAGTGAGGTTGAGCATTTTTTAATGTGTCTCTTGGCTACTTGTATGTCTTCTTTTGAGAAATGTCTATTTATGTCTTTTGCTCACTTTTTAATGGGAATGTTTTTATTTTCCTTTCAACATGTTTGAGTTCTTTGTAGATCCTGGATGTTCGGCCTTTATTAGATATACAGTTGGCAAATAGTTTTTCCCATTCTGTGGGCTATCTCCCCGCTCTCTTGATGGTTTCGTTTGCTATGCAGAAGGTTTTCAGTTTGATGAGGTGCCACTTGTCAATCTTATCTGTTATGGCATGGACTTTTGAGATTTTAATCAGGAATTTGTTGCCTACTCCAATTTCCATAAGAGTGTCTCCTGCATTTTCTAAGATTCTTTACATTTAGGTGTTTGATCCAATTGGAATTGATTTTTGTTTATAGTGATAGGTAGGGGTCCTGTTTCATGCTTCTGCATGTGGTCAGCCAGTTTTCCCAGCATCATTTACTGAATCAGTTCTCCTCTCTCCAGTGATTGTTGGTGGAGGCTTTGTCAAAGATAAGTTGGTTGAAAAATTGAGGTTTTTGCTTCTGGAATCTGTATCTAGTTCCATTGGTCTGTATGCCAGTTCTTGTACCAATACTAGGTTGTTTTCATTATTGTAGCCTTATAATAAAATACTTCACACTTGGTTTCTTTTGCAAAGGAGTGATTTGGTTACTCATGGTTGTTTATGTTTCCATATGAATTTCTGTATTGTCATTTCCTGGTCTGAGAAGAATGATGTTGGTAATTTAATGGATATAGCATTGAATCTGTAGATTGCCTTTAGTAGAATGGACAACTTAACAATGTTGGTTCTTCCAACCTTTTAGCATGGAATATTTTTCCATTTGTTTGTTTCATCTTTGACTTCTTTGAGCAGTGTTTTGTAGTTTTTGTTGTAAAGTTCCTTCACTTCTCTGGTCAGGAAGATGCCAAGGTATTTCATTTTTGTGTGTGTATCGCTACTGTGAGTGGGATTGTGCTTTTTATTTCATTATCTGTCTGTTTGTTGTTAGTGTATAAGAATGTGACTGTCTTTTGCACATTGATTTTGCACCCTGAGACTCTGCCAAAGTCATTTATTAGTGCAAGGAGGTTTTGGACAGATTCTCTTGGATTTTTGAGGTATAGGATTATATCATCAGCAAAAAGGCATAACTTGACATTTTCTTTTCCTGCTTAGACACCCCTGTTTTTCTTATCTTGTCTGATCGCTCTAGCTAGACTTCCAAAATTATTTTGAACAGGATGATTGAGTGGGCAGTCTTGTCTTACTGACTTTTGGAGGAAATGCTTTCAATTTCTATCCATTTAGCAATATATTGGCTGTGGGCTTATCATTGATGGTTATTACTATTTTGAAGTATGTTCCCACTATGCCTAGGTTTTCACAGGTTTTTTATCAAGAAGAGATGCTGGATTTTATCAATAGCTTTTTCTGCATCTAATGATATAATCATGTGTTTCTTGATTTCACACCCACTGATGTATTTAATTACATTTATAGTCTTATGGATGTTGAACCAGCCTTGCATTCCAGGGATGAAGCCTACTTGGTCATAGTGGATGATTTTTGAGATGTGTTGCTTTATCCAACTTGCTAGAATTTTGTTGAGAATTTTGCATCTATGTTCATCAGGGATATTGGCCTGTAGTTCTCTTTTCTTGTTGGATCCTTACCTGGGTTGGATATCAATGTGATGTTAGCTTTATAAAATGATTTGGTGAGAGTTTCATCTTTCTCAATTGTCTAGAATACTTTCAATAGGATTGGTATTAGCTCTTCCATGTATGTTTTGTAGAATTCCACTGGAAGTTCATCTGGTTCAGGGCTTTTTTTTTAATAGGTCATTTTCTTATGACTGAGTCAATTTCTGGGTTGTTATCGGTCTATTTTAGGATCTCAATTTCTTCTTATTTTAACCTTGGGAGGTTGTGATGTCAGAAAGTTCTACATTTCATTTAGGTTTTTGAGTCTCTTTCCATACAGGTGCACATAGTAATTTCTGATAATAATGTATGTTTCTTCAGGGTCAACTGTGACTTGAACTTATTCATATCTAATTGTTTATTTGGGTTTTTTCTCTCTTTTTCTTGGTCATTCGTGCTAGTGATCCATCAATCTTGCTTATTCTTTCAAAGAACCAGATTTTTGTTTCATTGATTTCTACATGGTACTTTTGCCCCTTATGTTCTATATTTGGGCTTTTACTTTGGTGATCTAGATTCTTCTATTGAGGTTAGAGTATTAGTGGTCTTGCCTTTCAATTTCCTGTAGGTGATTTGTGAGGCTGTTAACGTGTTCTCTTTCTATTTTATTGATGTGTGTTCTTAGAGATATAAATTCCCCTCTCAGTACTGATTTCATGGCATCCCAGAGTTTTTGGTAACGTGTTTGTTTTCATTTGTTACCAGGAATCTTTTAATTTCTGTCTTGATTTCTATGTTGGCCCAGGAGTTGTTCAGCATCATGCTGTTCAATGTTCATGTCTTTGTGGGTTTGAGGGAAATTTTGTTGGTGGTGATAGTTATTTTTATTCCATTGTGATCTGAAAAGGTGCATGAGAGTATTTTAATCTTGTGAAATTTATTTATGCTTCATTCATAGCTAAGAATGTGGTTGATCTTGGAGTACATTTCATATGGTGCATAACATATACTAAGGTTTTTGGGTAGAGTGTTCTGTAGGTATCTATTAAGTCCATTTGGCCAAGAGTCAAGTTGAGATTCTAAATCTCTTTGTTGATTTTTTTGCCTTGATGGTTGATCTAGGGTTGTTAGTAGTTAAACTTCCAGCTATTATTGTGTTAGAGTCAATATATTTTTTAGTTTACTTTGTAGCTGCATTATAAAAACTGGTGTACCTGTGTTGGGTGCATATATGTTTCAGATGGATATTTCTTGTTGATGGATTAAAACTTTTATCATTATGTAGTGTCCTTCCTTATCTTTTTAAATTTTTGATAGCTTAAAGGTTGCTTTGTCTGGTATTAAAATCATGATTCCTGCCTTCTTTGTGATCCATTCACTTGAAAATTTGTTTTTCATCCTCTAACTTTGAGTCTGTGGGCATCCTTTGTGGTGAAATGAGTTTCCTGGAGAAAGCAAATTACTGGGTCATGTTTTATGATCTCATTTTCCGTTCTATGTCTTTTCATTGGTGCATTTAGTCCATTCATGTTCAGGTTGATTATTGAAATGTGAAAGTTTGACCCTGGCATAATGCTGTTATAAGGCTACATGCATGTGTTTTCATTTTTGTGAGCTGCTGTGTGTTCTGCTGCTTCTGTGTTTGTTTTTGATCTTGTAAAATATATGGTATTTTTTTATTTCTTTTTTCTTCTTTGCACAGCACCTTTTTAAGTGTTCCCTATAGAGCTGGTCTCAAAGCAGCATATTCTCTTAGAGTTTGGATATCTGGGAAGTATTTTAATTCTCCATCACTGATGAAACTTGCTTGGTTGGGAAAGAGATTCTTGACTGAAATTGTTTATCTTTGAGGACATCAAAGAGTGGGGTCCAATTTATTCTTATCTCCAGTGTTTCTGCAGATAAGTCTGCAGCAATTCTGGTTGGTCTCCCCAGTAGGTAGTTGGAACTTTTTCCTTTGCTGCCTTTAGGATTTTTTATCTTATACCTACTTTATGTAGGTGAATTACTATGTGTCTAGGGGTTGGTCTTCTCATAAGATGTCTTTCTGGGGTTCTCTGAATTTCTTATGCTTGTATAGTCATTTATTGAATTACCTCATGAAATGTTTTTGCCAGAATGTCTTCTGTTTCTTTTACTATTTCAGGTATTCTGATCAGACATAGATATGGTTACTTAATAAAGTTACACATCTCTTGGAGAGTTTCTTCTTAAATGTTTTTCTATATTTTTAATAGATTAGGTTAATTCCACATTTTGGTCTTCCAGCTCTGAGATTATTTCTTCTGCTTGGTCAATTCTGCTCCCTATGCTTTTCAGCTTGTTATTTGTTTCTTGGATGGAGTTCTTTATTTCTGTTATTTCTAAGTATGCTTCTTGAGTTTGTCAGGCTTTGTTGGAATTTCATTTAGTTTTAGGCCTTGCATTTCTTGTTTTTTATTCATTCTATCCAACAATTCTCTCATCTCTGTAAGTACCTTCTGAGTACTGTTGTTTTGAGAGATAGCCATTGTTTCTGCCCCAGTAGCTGTTCTTTCTAGCACTGACTCTGCTGGGGCTCTTATGGTTATCAGCAGTTCTTTGATGGTTTTTCTTCATTTATAGCAGTTCTCTTAACTTTCTCTTTAATTCCATTGCTCAGTGGAAAATGGAAAAGCAGTCACTTCTAATATTTGCTCTACCTTTTGTCCTTCCTTGAGCTGTGGCTCCAAATTTGTTTAATTCTGAAGTAGGGCTGGGGATTGGACATTGTGCTCTTTACAATTTTTAGCACTTACTAGGGGTTTGGAGGGCTTCAAGGATTCGGAACCTATTGACAGGGCATAATGTTTGCTCTCTGGTGAATGGGCAAACTGGGACTTGCTCTCCATCTCTGCACAATGATTTTACAGTGAGTATGCTTACATAGTCCCAGAGTTCAAGATGGGGTATAAGAAGAAAAAGAGAGGGAAGAAGGAGAGAAAAAAGGGAAAGGAGGACAGAGAAAATGGTGACAGCCTATGATTTTTTCCTCTGGCAGGGTTTAGCTCCAGATTTCCACCTTGTGCTTTCTCCATGGTCTCTACCACCAGTGCCTGGCCTGTTGCCACAGGTAATGGTGTGAGCCAGGTGCTGGGTGATGAGAGGCAGCTAATCTGTTCTGCCTTTTCCCAGGAGATGCCCTGGGGATTGTGGATCCTTCTGCACACAGTGGGTGCCAAGTTCAGAGCAATGGCAAATTGCAACCTTTTTTGCAGGGGGACCTTGGGAACTTGATCCTTTGTCCCCCCTCAGTTGAACATTTGTTCACCTACTTGCACACACAAATGGACACAGATTAGTTTTTTCATTCACTCACCTATGCAGAGACTCTTACACTCTGACCGGATCCAAAGTCATCTTGCCCCTTTCCCCTCTGTGGTTATTTTGAACTTTAACATTTTTGCAGCTCAAATTTTTGCTGTATAATTTTATTTAAACTTCTGATTTTTATTTTCTTTATGCATTTCTATATTTACTTCCTACTTTAAATGTCCATGGCATATTGTATATATCAGTCTTATTTATTTTATTCCATCTTACCTAATGTTTGTTTGCTTCTTTCATTCAAGTATTAAATTTTAAACCATCTATAGAAACAATTGAGACTTTCTAAGTTTAGTTTCCTCACTAGATTTTACAAAGAAATTCAATATGCAACTGATTAATTTAGAATGATTTAATGTCATTGATGATATGTGTGCTAATCTTGTGTTAAACTGGAGTCATAGTGTATATATGCTGTCAATTGCTTGATCTGATTTACAAAATGTGAATAAGCCACTGGGAAACTGTTTATTTTTGTTTGTTTGTTTGTTTATAGAAATCAGAAAACCTATTGTGAGATAAACCTAGGTAAGAACTTCTGATTTATTAAGTAAATTTAGTTGTAATGCAAGGAATCTCTTATCTAAGCTATATGTCTTGGAAAAGCAAGTAGTACAGGTTGGAAAAGTGAAACCTTTCATTATTAGAAAATAAAATACAATAAAACTATTGACACTCTCTCTAATATGGACAAATTCACTTGCAGAAAGGGTTTATACTCCCTAAAAACTACTCAAGAGATGAATCAATGCATCGTTTCTTCATTGATGTTTGTTTAAAAATTACATACTAAATACTGTGTAATAATGTTGAACAACTTTATACTTTGTGTCATAGAGCCTCAACATATATTTAAATTGGTCAGGCTTTTCTAATCTAGTAAACATATACACTTCTCACTGAAATGTTCTTATAGTATTTAATGTATGGTAAGACTATTTTATTGCTTGTTTTAGTCTAATTGGGCATTGTATCATCCAAACTGCATTGATCTTCCCTAAGTGAACAATAAGATGCTCTACTTGCACACATGAAATGTATTGCTAATTAACTTCATATTTCATGTATTTTTTCAGTCAGAATAAAACAAGAAAATTTCCTCCAATTCAATTCATATATCGGGTATAAAATTCATTCCAAAATTTCACAGTACTAGAAAAAATGAGAGAATTGTACAGTCCTATATTATTTGTAAAAATAGGTGCAACAATCCTAAACTGAAGACAACATATACAGTCCAGCAATGCAGGTAATTGTTTATTAAATCAAAATTCATAATAGGGATTTGTTCCAGGAGAAAAAAAGAACATTAAAAAAAATATATGTCACATATATACATGTGATGTTTATTCACATACATATATATAAGTTGTTTATAAGTTTGTATATACTTACTATAAAATTAATCTGAAAGAAAGTAATACAATAGCATAAGCTGGAAAAATTGACAGAAATATTGGCGAATTTGATCCCTTTCAAATATATCATAAAAGCAGGTAACAAATTGAGGAAATAATTTACTCTATATGTTGGAGAGACAGACATTTATGTAGAAAGCTTTTTCAAATTATTCTGAAAACTTCTAATAGTTCATTATAAAAACTGACAATAGTGGTGAATTGAACAATTACAAAAAAATAAATAAATAAAATAATAATACATTAACATGTTCACCCTATAGGACAAGAAACTTTTAAAACAATGTTACCATTGTCATTGTGCACTAGAAAGTGAAGATTCAATCGAATCTTTTACCCTGACTCATTTTGAATTATTTCCTTAAAGATGTTTTATCTATGACATAAGAAAAATTTTCATTAAAATTTGCATTTTAATGAATACCCTGAAACCAAAGACAATAGTTGAGCCAATAAAATGTGTATACATGAATCCTAACTTTTAATATAAGATTTTTCATAAAAGAACATAAATCTTTTGGAAATTATCACACTTTTGGCAATTGAAAATGACAGAGGTAGAAAGCAGGTAGCAAGTCCTGATTAAGAGACAACAGCAAAAACCATTTACCTGTATGATAACCACTTGTATACATAATCCTGAATGGTACCCCAAATCTATAAAATAAAATTAATGGTAGTTTGGATACCTCTGATTTCCTTCTCTTGTCTAATTGCCCTAAAACTTCCAACACAGTGTTGAACAAGAGGAGTGAGAGTAGGCAGCCTTGGCTTGTTTCAGTTTTCAGGGGAAATGTTTCCAGTTTCTGTCCATTTAGCAATATGTTAGCTGTGGGTTTATCATAGATGGCACTTAATATTTTGAGGCATCTTCCATCTATACCTAGGTGTTTGAGGGTTTTTATCAAGAAGGGATGCTGGATTTTATCAAAAGTTTTTCCCCATCTAATGAGATAATCATGTGGTTCTTGTTTTTACATCTGTTGATATATTTAATTATATCTATGATATTGTAAATGTTGAACCAGCCCTTCATCCTGGGGATGAAGCCTACTTGGTCATGGTGGATGATTTTTGAGATGTGTTTTTAGATCCGATTTTGCATCTATTTTCATAAGGGATATTGGCCTGTAGTTCTCTTTTTTTTGTTAGATATTTACCCGTTTTGGGTATCAGTGTGATGTTAGCTTCATAAAATGATTTGGGGAGAATTTAATCTTTCTCAATTGCCAGGAATACTTTCAATAGAATTGGTATTAGCTCCTCCTTACACATTTTTTTAGAACACATGGTACTCTGTTCTTTGTTTCTGTAATAGATCACTGCATATGATCAACTCTAAATCCATCCAAGTTGCTGTGAAATCCATATGTTTGTTCTTCTTTATGACTGCATAATGTTTCATTGTGTATATGTCTCACATATGCTGTGTATATGCTGGAAAGCCATCCGGACCAGGGCTTTTTTTGTAGGTAGTTTTCCTATGACAGAGTCAATTTTCTAGGTTGTTGTTGATCTATTTAGTGTCTCAATGTCTTCTGGTTTCAACCTGGGGAATTTGTGTGATGTCATAAAGTCCTCCATTTCATTTAGGTTATCAAGTTTGTTTTCATATAGGAGTACATAGTAATCTCTGATGATGCTTTTTATTTTCTTGGGGTCAGTTGTGACTTGATCTTTTGTGTTTCTGATTGTGTTTATTTGGGGCTTTTTCTCTTTCTTGGGCTTTTAGTCTGTCTATTCACAGATGGTCTGTCTCGATGGGAGCTGTCCTAGGTGCTGTGCATTCAACAAGATTATGTCCCTGCCTTTTTAATAGAGCTTATATTTAAGGGGATATAAGGCGCTTTGTTAAACACATGAGATTTCAGATGGTGGTAGTGCTCTGAAGAAGATAACTCTCACGTGTAACCTGGCCTCCATCACTGTTGCACTGCTGAAAAGATTATTGCTTGTGACCTTTCAGTTGTTTAAACTTAATTATAGGATTTTAAACCTTATACAGAACTAGAGAGGTTAATAAAGGGAGCTGTCGCGCTGTGCCAGCAGTTGTCTGACACAACAGCTGCTACTTTTTATATGCCCCTTCCTCCTCCCCTTTTTTTTCTCCTTTTGGTGTTTCAAAGCCAGTCCCAGACACTACATCACATCACCCTGGGCCTCTCCCTGGCCCTGTCTCCATGGTGCTTCACACCATTGACCATCACCAGGTGAGCCTGCCCGGTGACCATCCTGTTCCTGTCCCTGGTGACCTGACCCCCTGTCTTTTGGGTCTGCCCCCCCGTTGCTCTTTTGTTCCATGTTCTTTGGCTGGTTTTTCTGTCTTCCAGCTGTGTGATCACTTCTCAAGGCTTTGTCTGGTTAAAGTGTTAACCAAAAATTTAATGTTCCTTCTGCATTTCATTAAGAGAAAAAGCTTGCAAACGTTCAGAGAAGATTTTGTTCACTGATGTTATGTGTTTGGGAAATGCCATTTGGATGTTTTGCTGCTTTTAATCTTTGGCATTAATTTCAGTTGCTGTCATAAAAAAGAATTCAGACATAAACCAGAAAAGTAATTAAATGGGTGGGGAAAAGAAAAACAGAAACAGTGCAGAACATGATATTTCAAGATCACAAATTACAAATGCACATATTTATTATTTTCGTATAAAATGCAAACATAATGTTTTCACTAATGCTTACTTTGTTAAAGATGTAGCAGAAATGAAGCTTACAATGAGGAGTCTAATTTCTTTTTCTTTTTCTGTTCTAGAATGTATGACAATATGTCCACAATGGTGTATATAAAGGAAGACAAGTTGGAGAAGCTTACACAGGATGAGATTATTTCTAAGACAAAGCAAGTAATTCAGGGGCTAGAAGCTCTGAAGAATGAGCACAATTCCATTTTACAGAGTTTACTGGAAACGTTGAAGTGTTTAAAGAAAGATGACGAAAGTAACTTGGTGGAAGAGAAATCAAACATGATCCGGAAGTCACTGGAGATGTTAGAGCTTGGCTTGAGTGAGGCACAGGTACGAGTGAGAATGTCTTGGATGTGAATGTGAACTTGATGGTTTGGAAAAATGGAGACTTTGTTTGGAATATGCAGTTTCACTGAAGGAGAAGGAAGTTGCTTATAAAATAACTGATCCAATTATATGTTGTTGTGTGTGTTATATAAATGACTATTGATTTGGGCATATCTGAATTTCAAAAAGCAGAACTAGAATAGTGGGTACTATTGTGTATCATTTAATATTTGATTTGGCTGCCTGTATCAAAAACAAAAACAGACATGTAAAACAAGTGCCAAGGTGCGCTGTCCTGGTCAGGGTCTGTAGCTGCTCTGCCATCAGGGCTACTTAGGCTTCTGCCATCTGCCACACTATACCTTGGTAGCCAGTCTAGGGGATTAAGAGGGTGCTCTGGCCACAGCCACATGACTGTTCTAGCACGAGGGAAGGGACAGGAAGGGTGTGCCTCCTCTCTTGAAGGCTGCTTCCTTGAAATTATGTATAACTCTTCTTATATTTCATTGGCTAGAACTTCCTTCCATGGCTACACCTAGGTGTGAGGGAGGCTGGGGAATGGTGTCTTCCCACTTGCATGCTGTGTTTGGAGCCTAAGGAGAATGTAAGGAGAGGAGAATGGACACTGGCCAGCACCTGGTGGCTCTGTAGTACCTCAGGATCAGATTGCTTCACGTGTTTGATTAACTTTTGTTTCTATCGTGCTCAAGTGGATAGAGCAGAAGAGGGGCTGCTGCTCTCCAGAGTCTGCTTTCGTAGAGGAAGTGCTGTCCACCCCCTGATTTTAGAGTTCTGCATCCTAACCATGTTACTGGCTCGAGTTGTAGAACTGTAGCTTTGCTTGGATATTGTGAACCTATTTTTTTCTCAAGTTCTGTTATTAAAAGGTAATATGAACTTGAACTTATTTTTTTAGTTTGACAGATAAGCCAGATATCTTTGAAAAGAAGGAAGGAAAAGCCCCACCAACTGGAGTTTAAGGTTTTAAACCTGGGAGGGTAAAAATGAGGTTGTTATGTTATGAGAGAAAGGGCAGATACATGATCTAAAGCAAGAATAGACTGGGCCCTCTGGCTCCCCACACAGCTCTTTCCACTCTTACACTCCCGGGAACTGCTTATGGCCTCAGGCAGGCCTGTTCAAGAAACTAACAAGCACTTCCGGTAGAGTCCTGGAGCAGCTGCTGGATTACATGATGTGACATAAGCTCATGTGTGCCTCAGGCCATTCCGACTCTTGGTGGTAGCTACAGAGATGTCCTCCTTCACCTTGAAACATCGAGGATGATCTGCATGTGCCCCCTTTCCCGACCCTACCACCAGCCCCTCACCAATCTGCACTCTGTGTACATTTGCATGTGCGTACTCACGGTCTCACACAGGGGGTCTATGAAAGTTAGGTTGAAGTCATCCTCATAGAAAGTAAAATAATAACATTTCATCAGAAAAGTAGCTGTTCATTGCTAGTCCATCTGAGATGCTCTCCAATAAAAAAATAGTTTTTTGTGTGTATGTTCTGAGCACGTGATATTTTATGGCTGAAGGGAAAAGAGAAATAAATGGCAGATTGTACTTCTGTGTACTCTGGAGAAAACTCCTGTGAGTATAAGCTAGAGCTACAACATAGACTGTTCCTATAGATGGCAAGGACTTATGCTGTTGGACTGTATACTGCAGTAAATGTTTCTGTCTGCTCAGGTTATGATGGCTTTGTCAAACCACCTGAATGCCGTGGAGTCAGAGAAACAGAAATTGCGTGCGCAGGTTCGTCGTCTGTGCCAGGAGAATCAGTGGCTGCGGGATGAACTGGCCAATACGCAGCAGAAACTACAGAAGAGTGAGCAGTCTGTGGCTCAACTGGAGGAAGAAAAGAAGCACCTGGAATTTATGAATCAGCTAAAAAAATATGATGATGACATTTCCCCATCCGTGAGTGACTCTGTAGTGAATGTGCTGCTGACATTTGCCATGCTGTGGTTAGTGAAGTATTGCAGTCGAGCTGAGAGTACTCTCTTCTCCACCCTAGTGATTGCATTTAACAGGGCCAAGGCATGTGGGTCTGGACATGGTGTCCCTGGGCAAGTCATAGAGTTCTATTTGCCAGGTTCTTTTCACGTGTGATTGTTAGGACAATGGTAAGAAGATGCAGAAATGCTTTGTAACTATAAGGCACAATGCAGAGAGGGGCCAGTGCCTGCAGCAAGGTTTGCCCCAGCGTGAGTGGAGCTTCCCTGCCCCTCTGTGACTCCACACCCATCATCTGCTGGGTCAGCAGTAGTGACCAGTCCAGCTGCCTCATCCTGACTCTGGATGAATCTCTGCTGCTTGTGGTGCTTTTGGTGTCACCTTTCTCTTTGGAACTCTCTCCCCTGCTCCCAGGACACCACCTGGCTCTCCAGCCACCTTTCGTCCTCCCCTTGGCCTCTTTTGCCTCTGTGTCTTTCTCTTTCTGGAATGTTAGGGTTCTTCACAGTTACTGGTCTTTTTTTATTTGGCTCTATTTGGATGCTTATCCTAGTCTCAATTATTTTCTTACTCACTGTTTCTGATTCAGCTAGCTAATTTTCTAAGAAAACTTTTATTTCTGCCATAATTTTAGATTGCCAAAAAAGTTGAAAAGCTAGACAATGTTCATATGCCCTTTACCCCTAATGTTAATATCTTATATAACTATAGAACATTGGTCAGAAGTAAGCCATTAACATCGCTGCTTTTCTACTATGAACCACAGACTTGATTTGGACGTCACCGGTCCTTCCACTAGTGTCCCTTTTCTGTGCTAGCACCCAGTCCAGAATTCCAGGATTGCAGTTAGAGCTAACTTTTAAAAATGCCTACCTAGTGTCAGGCATGTTCACATACATAACTAATATACCAGAGAGTTCCACATTTGTGTCTCTAATTCAAATCCCCATCCTAAGGCTACTGGAACAGTTTTTTGTGTAGTACTAGCAAACCTACACTTACCCACTGTCTTTATCTGCTTGGGCTGCCATACGAAAGAAGATAGGCTGGGTACTTAAAGAGTTCTTTTCCCACAGTTCTAGGGGCTGGAAGTCTAAGATCAGGGTGCCAACAGGGTCTGACTTGGTGTTGGCTTTCTTCCTGGTTTGCAGACTGCCACCTTCTCTCTCTGTTCTTACATGGCGGGGAGAAAACTTAAACTTTTGGCATTTCTTCTCATAAGAATGCTAATCCCATCATGAGAGCCCCACCCTTGTGACTTCCTCTAACCATAATCACCTCCCAAAGGCTCCATCTCCAAATGCTATCACATTGAGGATTAGGACTTCAACATAGGAATTTGTGGAGAACACAGTTCAGTTGGTGACACCCTACTTAAATAGGCTTACCATTTCTCCCTCATGTCTCCCCTAGGTTGGGGGGCAACTAGATGTTTTTTTTTTTTTTTTTGAGTTGGAGTCTCACTCAAGTCACCCAGACTGGAGTGCAGTGGCTGCTCCCGGCCACTGCAGCCTCAACCTGCTGGGCTCCGGCGATCCTGCCACCTCAGGCTTCCAAGTAGCTGAAACTATAGGCGTGTGCTACCACACCCGGCTAATTTTTTATTTATTGTAGAGATGAGGTCTCGCCAAGTTGCCCAGGCGGGTCTCAAATGCACGGGCTCAGGCAGTCCACTCACCTCGGCCTCCCAAAGTGCTGGGATTACAGGCTGAGCCACGGAGCCCGGCCAGCTAAATGTTTTGATTTAGAAGACCCACTACTGTAGGTTACTATGGGAATAAGATCACTTGGAGCTGTTGGTCTCAGGAGTGACTGACCTGGGACTCTTTAGAACATTGAGAAGGGGAAAGCTGGTTTCATGGTGTTGGAGACTTAAACAATTTTTTATTTTGGAAAAACATCAATCTTAGATATACAATGAGCTAACTATTCCTACCCTTTCAGTATACTATGAGTGATTGTTTTTTTTGAACTGTGTTTACTTGATGGCATAATGTATGCCACTTCTCCTTACTGCTGCCGGGCACCCTTCCCTAGGGAGAAGGGGCTCTTCTGTGGCAGTCCAGAGCCAGGGGCACTCAGGACGGTGCATACAGACCCAGGGCCAGGGGCACTCAGGACAATGCACACAGACCCAGCATTTCATCTCTTTTGCGGTCCATGCTCTGCTTTCATTGACTGTCGTAACACATCCTTCACAATGTTTTTCACTCCATCCCAGGGTCCTGCTCAGGATCACATCCTGCATGTAGTTGTCACGTCTCTTTGTTTTTCATCTGGAACAGGGTCTCAGTCCGTGTCTGGGTTTCATGACACGGGTGTTCTGAAGAATGCAGGCCAGTTACTATATATATCATTCCTCAATTTGGGTTTGTTTATGTTTGGAATATGCATCCCAGGCAGGAATATTTTAGAAGTGATGTGTTTTTATCAGATTGCCCCTCCTGGAGCCAAACATTCTTCATCTGCCCCATGATGATGCTAATTTCTCACCTGGTGAAGCTGTTGTCTATTTTCTACATTGTGTAGTCACTCATTTTACTCTTTGCGCTGATCAGTTCCATGTGAGGAAACATGAGTTACAGACTTTTATTTTTACTGTTTTTTAATCTCCACCAACATATACATTCAAGTAACAAGACTTTTGAAGCTGGGAGGTTTCAACTCTCAGGATCCTGCTGGGACCTGTTGTGGTGGGGGTCTAGCCCCTCCATTTCTGTGGTGGTTTGGGATGCTCTGTTTTACTTTGTTTCTACAAACTTGGTTTCCAAATAAGATTTTGTTTCAAGTCAGGGTTTTCCTGTGCTCCTGGCCCTTCCAGAGAGCACATGTGAAGAGACTTAAGGCATAGAAATGTAATCACAGCCTATTTTGTCCAACACTGGCCTGCTTTTAATTATGCTCTAGTCTAGCAAGCTGCTTATTACTCCTTTTTTTTGAGTCAGAGTCTCACTGTTGCCCAGCCTGGGGTGCAGTGGCATGCTCACGGCCACCACAGCCTTAAACCTACTAGGCTCAAGTGATCCTTCCACCTCAGCCTTACAAGTAACTGGAGCCACAGGTGCCTACCACCATGCCTGGCTAATTTTTTAATTTATTGTAGAGATGAGGTCTTGCCAAATTGCCCAGGCTGGTCTTGAACCCCTGGACTCAGACAGTCCTCTTGCCTTCATCTCCCAAAGTGCTGGGATTATAGGCGTGAGCTACCATGCCTGGCTTATTACTCCTGAAACTGATGGATAAGCCAAACTGAGAATGATCCTACATTTGATGTTAAAAACAGATAATCTTTTCTGAGATTTTTAGTTAAAATGGATTTAATATGAAATATTTTAAGGACAGCCTGTATAGTACATGTAAGATGAAGGGTTGCTCTGGGTCTGTTTTATAGGAGGACAAAGATAACGATTCTGCCAAAGAGCCTCTGGACGACCTTTTCCCCAATGATGAAGATGATCCAGGACAAGGAAGTGAGTGATGCATGATGTGGGCATGTGTCATGGGCAATAGAGAGGTGTTTTTCCCTCTTAGGGCATCATTTAGTTGTTAGTGGAACCTTAGTACGTGTAGCTTACCTCACAAAAGCCTGTGCCTTTTGTTTCTCAAGAGAACTTAAGCAATTTTTGCTTGTTGGGATATAGTAATATGTTAGATGAGTCCTGGGAAACAGGGACATGCATACACAGTTTAGATATGATTGTAGAGAGTACTTTCAGGACAAAGAGGTCAGAATTACTTTTTCTGCTGGTTTCATGGTGCCAAGAGAAGTCTCATGGCACTGTCAGTGGCTGTGGTACCACCCCTGACAAGTCACTGCTGTTATGCTGCCTGCCCAGGCAGTAGTAGGAAAAGATTTACGTAGCACTGGGGCTAAGTGCTAACTTGAACCACAGCTAGTGAAGAAAAGTATGAGGGAACTAACTCATTGGCTCTTTTTACAACCTCCTGATGTGCCCTTTGTCATGCAGTTCAGCAGCAGCACAGCAGTGCAGCTGCGGCTGCCCAGCAGGGGGGCTATGAGATTCCTGCACGGCTGCGCACGCTCCACAACCTGGTGATCCAGTATGCCTCACAGGGACGCTACGAGGTGGCTGTGCCCCTTTGCAAGCAGGCGCTGGAGGACCTGGAGAAGACTTCGGGACATGACCACCCGGACGTGGCCACCATGCTCAACATCCTGGCCTTGGTCTATAGGCGAGTAATTTTCATTTATCTATGGAATTTTACCTGGCGACAATGTTTTAGCCTATTTGCCCCTTAACATATATTTGTATAAGTCTGTATAAACTACTTTTCAACCATATCCACTTCTTTTTAAACAGCCAGTGGTTATATTCAAAATATTTAGCAAGCTCTGTGGCAAAGGTATCGCTGAGTCAGAACAGACACTGCCTGAAACCACCCAGTTCAGCCTTTCTAGAATTGCCCACATGTACCCTTCATTCCAGCCAGACTGTGCACTAGGTTTCTTTTGTCTAAACAGCCTTCCCACCTTACCTGTCAGTATCCTTCCCATCTTCTGAAGACCTGGTTAACTTTGTCTTCTTCTGGAAATCTAGGATTCCACTTGCCCTTTGCACCTTTGTGATCCCCCAACCTTCACCTCTACTGAAGGGTTCCTTTGGCATAGTGCCCAGGACACAATAGGGGACTGGAGCAGGAGGCAGGGGTCTATTGAGGTCTGTGTGAGGTTGTGGGGGTGGTGAAGAGGGGACCTGAGCAAGGGTGGGAATGGTATGGATGAAGAAGAGAGCATGGGCCCAGTGTCTCTTGAAGATAAATGTAGTGATACAGCTATTTGTATGCATAGTAATTTCTTTTTTTTTTTTTGAGTTGGAGTCTCACTCCGTCGCCCAGGTTGGAGTGCAGTGGCATGCTCATGGCTACCACAGCCTTGACCTGCTGGGCTCAAGTGATCCTTCCACTTCATCCTTCCAAGTACTGGAACTACAGGCGTGCTCTACTGTGCCCGGCTAGTTTTTTGATTTATTGTAGAGATGAGGTCTTGCCAAGTTGCCCTGGCTGTTCTCGAACCTGTGGGCTCAGGCAGTCCCCTCACCTCAGCCTCCCAAAGTGCTGGGATTACAGGCTTGAGCCACTGCACCGGGCCCATGAGTGATTTCTTTAAAAAGAAGATTTGAAAGTTGACAAAATAAAGAAAAACTTACAAAAAAGAAAGCACCCATAACAATACCTCTCAAAATGAGATCATGCTCTGCAACTCCTCCCCACCATCACCCCTTTGAGTTGAAGTCTCACTTTGTCACTCAGGCTGGAGTGCAGTGGCATGATCACAGCTTACCACAGCTTTGACCTTCTGGGCTCAGGTGGTCCTTCCTCCTCAGCCTCCCAAGTAGCTGGGAGGGCAGACATGTGCCACCATGCCTGGTTAATGCTTTTTTATTATTGTTGTTGTTGTTATTGTAGAGATGAGTTCTCGCTATGTTGCCCGGCTGGTCTCAAACTCCTGAGCTCAAGCATTCCTCTTGCCTCAGCCTCCTAAAGTGCTGTGAATTACAGGCATGAGCCACCATGCCTGGCCAGCTCTCATTTGTTAACAGCACAGTCTTTTCCAGGACTTTTGTGTGGATATTCCAAAAAAATTTTTTTTTTTTTTTTTTTTTT